>JAIPRK010001995.1:0-33282 GCA_025469195.1 Chaitophorus viminalis
TTTTCAAGTTGTGGCACAGAATTTTGGGATTGATTTCATTTCTTTATTAACATCAAAATTCTATATTTTCTCCCAATCGCTTCAACTTACGCACAGAAAGTCTTTTTTACCTCTCCGAAGTACTTTTTTGTGGATTTCAATTATTTTACTGAAGCACGTTTTATAGTGACATTTTGGGACAATGTAATTAATTTGCTTCAAAAATCAAAATGGGAGCGTTTTTGGAATTCTGGGGCCATGTGCCTATTTCTGTAATTTAGTTGTTAATATGTTGGTTTTGTCCTCCCTAATGCAAAATTTTGGTTGGGTGTTGGCCATTGGTCATCGTTTATAGTTTTTTGAACAAAATAAAATTATAAGATTATTAATAATTTAATTATTTATTATATATTATAATAGAGATATATATAAACTGTCCATATTTTTCATTCTTGTTGCGGTGCATAATGCCAATAAATATATTTTATAAAAGCTAAAAATCCGTTTTTTAATTATGGGTAAATAATACTATAAGATAGCACTAATAAGTAATAATCCGACCGTACTGATTTTTTTGTTAATTTATCACATTTGTGCAGTGGTGAGTGGGAGATTAGGTAGGTGGGTGGAGTATTTTAGGCTTGCCACGGTTAAATAAAATTGTCAATCCACTCCTGTTGTACACTGTACACTACCGCTGAGGCGCTGACCCGGTGTCTATACTGTCTATAGCCAGCGGCCGATAGTCCGGAATAAGTAGTAGGTTTTTTTCACGGCGTTGCTTACCTGTATTTATTACGATTTCGAGTATATAATCAACAAAAAACAATCAATGTTATAGCTACGGCTGTAGATGTTATATTTTATTTGCGTATTGTGCCATGCACATACACTCCTGGTATCCGAGGAAAAAAATTTAATGTTTGCAAAATGTAAAATATGTATACAATTTTAAAGGATATACTATTTGAAAAATGCAGTTTAATAATTGATTTTTTTAAAAATTTATAAATATACAATTTTCTTCTTTTTATTAATTTTAGTAGGGGTTGCGATCGTCCCGTTGTCCAAGCCACGAGTCGCCACTGTAGTTACTATTATTACTATTAGATAACTAAGTAATGCCACAACGCCGGAAAGTACCGCTGGTATAATAACTCATGCGGGCCAGTTGACAACCCTTGGGACAAGAGAAAATTGAGAATTGGAAATTTGCATTTCTTATCACTGTCTCTCTCACACTACGCATTGAACCAACGAATGCGAGTGAGAAATCCGAGCGCTGCGACGAAATTTGATGTATAATAGTCTCGCTATCGGTTTTTTATCGGTGTTTCTTATGCACAGAAAGGAGTCTCTAGCGAGACTCTTTGATAACTAGGGCCCGGATTTAAATGCACTTAAAACCATACAAATATGCTCTAAAAAATAGCCAAAAATGCCCTTAGAAAAACGCATTTTACCACAAAAATGACCTTAAAAATGACTAACCTTAAAATGTCGTATATTTTTTTTTATTCTAACAGGAACTGACTGATTATTATTTGAATATGTGTTATTTGATCGAATACGCTTTGAAATAGGCTATATTTTATCGTATATTGAACAAATATGCATTAAAAGCCAATAAAATGACCCAATAATGCTAAAAATGCTCTAAAAATAAAACGTCAAAATATGCAAAAAATGCAAAATAAAATGTGCAGCTTTGAAACCCTCGTTATATGAAACGAATTATGTACTTAAAATTAGAAAGCATTGTGCATTGTGCAGGATAAGCCAAAAAAATATGCACTTTTCATTGAAATTCGAACCTTAAATATAACGATTATAACGCCAATATAGATATACGAATAGAAAATTACAAAATGTAATCTATTTGAAGTGTTTAAACTATTCTATGTATTGAACACAATACATTATACTAATGTATAATCGGCAGTATATACATTATTATTATGATTATTAATAATAAATGCTTGTTTTATACTGTGTACACATCATTGAATGACGTTTAATCTTAGTGTTTAATTGCGAGGTATCCGGAACAGCGAACGGACATATAATTACTATCATTTAATGAGATATAATATAATCAAACTGTAGTTAAATTGACATTTTACTATTTCAGTTATTATAATTTTCTCTTTTTAAAACGTATACTTTATAAAAAAGCATCTAATATAAATGAGGTTTAGCTGTTTTTACTGTAGTTTATTTTATTTTTTGCTACTGTAATACTCATAAGTATATCTTACCATTAGTACATTAGTATAACTAAAATATCTACATATTTTGACTACGGCACTTAATGGGATTAACCTAGGATGTAATAATGCTTATACCTATAAGATTTAATCATCACACATAATTTTGTTCTAATACTTTAAAATGTTTTATTATCTTCATTTATATTATTCTTATTTATTCTCTATTTTGTTATTTTTCATTTTCTTATGATTATTAACGACTTTATATCATAAATCTCTGTTTTCTGCACGAGCTTTAGTTTTTGAAAAGAGATCCAAAGATCAATACATTTATCTATTTTATAACATATTTGTAATCATAATTTGGTATCAATAAATATTATTATTATATTATAATGAGGTTTAACAAAAGCTGTTCTAAAAAAATGGCAAAATCTTTTTACAATACCTATTATTATTATTATATACAGTGGATCCCGCCTAATGTGAACACCGGTTAATATGGGCATCCGCATAATATGGGCAAAATGGTCTGGTCCCAATATAAATGTATATTAACAAGATTAAAAAAAACCATATAATATGGGCACTTGATTCGGTTTATGTGGGCAATTTTTATTTTATAGCGTTAGGATACACCTATAAGTATTTATACAATTACAAATACACAATCGGATTTTATCGGAGATTGATCAGTTTATCAAAAATAATTAAAAGCATTACCATTTAAACCTTTGGTAATGGGATTTTTTAAGTTAAATGCATAAAAGTGTTCTTACATATTATTTAAGGTAACAATTTCCGCATTTCAGTCTTAACGTAAATTTCAACGTGATATTGAATGTTTTGAAAATTACTCTCCCTCAAGGAAAAATGGCTATTTTGGACAAAGTGAAATCGTTTCCTCCAGGCAGTTCACAACGTAAAATCGCCAAAAAATTATGCGTTGCAAAAAATACGGTTTTGATATCATAAATGTTTATGTTTTTGAACCAATTTCGGTTTATATGGACAATAGCTTAATGTGGACAAACAGAACTGGTCCCAACGTGTCCTGCACATTAAGTGGAATATACAGTTTATAGTAAAAAACGTCCATGGCGTAATATTATTTGAAAAATAATAAATTATAAATAAAATATATATGATGTAAACGCAACATTTTACAAATTAATTTCAGTATATTACAATATTATGTTAGAATACATTTATCAGTGTCAATGTTACATTTGAAAATAATATGTGAACATAGTACTAGCTGCAGTATATGTATTCTATAAACTCTGAAGATTTAAAATATATTTACTAATTGAAAATATTTAGAATGTATATAAGCGTTAGTATATTGACTTAAAATTTTATTTGTTTGTAAATTATCAGAGAATAGGCTGTTATAAAAATATACGAATCGTTCTTAACTACCATTCCGTCATATGTCCCGTGACGTAGTATTAAAACACGCCTGTACAAGACCAAAGGGATGTTCGCGATGAAAAATTGAGAAGTGTCTTTATAAAAATCCAATGAAAAAACATTCGCATTCAATAATATTTGATAAATATCTATACACAATAGGTACATCGTACAAAATGCGCCACAATCGTCTTTTTGGTCATTTTAGCAGTGGTTTTAAAAATCGTTTATTTAAACATCAATCATATTTTACACTTCTTGCACGTTGTATACGATCACATACACACAAATAATAATATTACAATTCATAGAACTGCAATATGCGTGGTATAGTTTATGAATTGACAATTTATTATAAATACCAAATCAGTAGGTAACGCGATTATATAGACTCTATATTATAGAGATCACGAACGCTAGATTTCAAACGAGTACCTACAACATATTTTTCTCCGTGTATTATTATTACATGGCATATAAATAAATTAAAAGTAAGGACAGAAATAATCAAAAGTGACACAGAGATTATCGGATTGAATCATTTGAACATCCGTATCGTTTAATTTATCTCGGCATAAAAATTAGTGTTCTGTGATTTTACACTTGAGCATTAATTTGTTTTTGAGACACTAATTTGAACGAAACTGAGTATACTCGGTGTAACTAAAATGTGCAGCTTAAACGAATAAATTACTGGGCATTCATTTTTAATTAATTGTATTCTCAAACATTTCAAAAATACCATTATAAAATATTTTTAATACATATTTTAAATTTTAAGTCTTTTACAGTAATGGATGTAATTATTTTTGTTAAGATGTTTTATTGTTAAAAGAAACAAAATGTATTGAAAAATCAATTGAGTTGCACTACGTATAGTGTAATAGTATAATAGCCTGATCTAAAAAAATTCAATTATCATTAAACGAGTAATTGTTATAAATAGGAGTTTAATATAAATTGACAATTAATGAATATATTTTCAGTTATCGCGTGTACATGATAACGAGAATTAAAAATCGTTCCTGTTTTAATTTGAGTTGTGTGAAAATGTCAATTTTTTTTTACAATTAATGCGTCAGTAAATATGGACAGTAATATATTGTTGAGTAGGTGCATTATTTTCATATTTTTATTCAGTATCAACCAAAATGAAAAATATTCACCGAGTTCTATAAATCTGTAACAACACACCGACAGCCCATTACATTCGTTTGTCAGTTGTCATAATAGGTATGTATATATATACTACTATACTATTACATATTTTACAAATTACAATACTCGTATACATTCAAACACATGACAACTTACTATCATGATGTATTATCTACATTTTAATATCGTATACATTTTAATAATACAGTGACGTGCCTAACAGACTACCTACAGTGAGTGGGGTTTTGCGGGAAAATTAATCTTTTCCAATAAGAGAAGTCGTGCGGGAACTAAGGCCACAGCAAAGTTCTAAGGCACAGACAAAACGTTCGGAAATACAATGTAATAATTATACAATCTCCGGTAAGTAATCTAAAATACTTTTCTTTGTGCGAGTTCCAATAATTCGAATGCACAAGCAGGTACTATCTGATTCGTATTAATAACGAAACACATACATACACATGCATATTTTGTTATAATTGCTGATACAAATGTAGTGATTATACGTGTAATAAAGTACATAACCTGAAACTAAGTTTATAATGAGTAAATTTGATCGATGAATATTGAACACTCTCCAAGTTGAAGTATCTATTTATGCAGAGATAATTTACAAACAATTATATTTATTCAGAAATTAACTGTGGCCTGGCTTGTGTGTTGGGACTGGATTATATAACTAGAATAAATAAATATTATACATGTACATATATTGTTATCGAATAATTCTGATTGCTGCAGTATACTACATTATTCCACACTCATGTTTTATACATTAGGTTTTCGATATCACGTGATATTTGGTGTAGGTAATCATTTATATACTTGACATTTATAAAAAATAACTAATTTATGTAATGTTTATCATAATAAAAATTTTTTGAGAAAGATTCTATACAGATCGCAGCCATGATGTATTAAATGAAAACTCTCTGTAACAATCATCCAAATAGTGAATAAGTAAATGTCTGTAATACTGAGAGTACTCCAAGAAAAGAAATTTTATTGCATTGGACAACAGAATGTTTACCAACAGCAATTTGTACACCGTGACCGTCAGAGGTAGATTTATGTAAATATAGCAAACATATCCGCATATTATTGAGTCATAGAAATAATAATTGTAATAATTGTGCAGTGCGCAAAACGTTTTGAAAATTTAAAGGTATTTTTTGTTCGTAATGAAACAGTAGAATCAAAAAAATAAAAATAAAATTTAATTTCCATTACAAAGTTTTATATTTTTTCAAAACTATTATTATAATATAGTATAGGTATAATATTTTTAGATAATAATTTTATTTCGGCGTTCTATGCTAAATGGGTTTGTAAAATGAATTTAAAAATGGGTTGTAATGATTCAATAGTTCGTGCAGGACGAACTATTGAATCCCAGCAGCCCTGCGCTAGCCACTGTACACACAACAGTTTAACGGTATGGAAAGGAAATAAAAGAAAAATCAATATAAATCTTGACGTGCAAAAATTCGTAATCATTTCAATGTAGCCTTTCAAAACAACGCATCAACAGTGAATACAGCAACTTTGTTGGAAATCGACCATGCGCGCATAATTTTAAAAAGCAATCATGCGAATTATATGTTTCGCCGAACTCTTCTAGTGATGCTAACCGAATCGTCATGACATGGGTTTGAACCATTCAACCAAATGACCGACTGACCGTAACAGACCAGTGAAAAATAAAAGCCTTCTGACAATTATCGGTCGTCGCGGCTGCGACAGCTACCTGAACTGCAGTGACCACCTACCAAAAAAAAAAAAAAAAACCCAATTACAACGTCTTTGGTGCGCGAACAAATAATTATAATAATAAATTATATGGACTATATTATAAACACCGAAATATTATTACAATATGCAAAGCGAACTCAACTCTTATGATAATTAACAACACGAATACTTTTATTAGTATAATAATACGTCTACTATATATTATGTCTATAATGCGCCGCTGCTATTTTACCACATTATAATGCCGTATTATTGTGTTAACGTGCGCACATAAACATTTAAATGAAGACAATTATACATTACGCGATAGTAATTCGGTGTTTACGATTTTAACTGGATGCGTAGGGAATATATAGCTGACTAGCAAGTAACAAGGTTATAGACTGTATAGCATTATTACTTATTACTTATTAGTTATTATACATCATATGTATGGAAATTAATAGATACCCCTAAAACGTGAAGACGGAGAATGTTTTAAATTTAAAAAGCAAACATGAAATCGCAATATTTATGCCGCAATAACCAAGGCTGCCATCCTGCCAATTCTATTAAAGATGATGACCGAATATTTAAATTTAACATTATTATACCGCACTATTCAATTCAAGTATTGAAATCGTATTATTATTATTGCTTAACATTATACAATTCTACTTAATTCTACGGTGTATCGTAATTCGTAAGCATAAGTTGTTTGTGGCATCATAATGTTACTGTCGTTATTCACAGAGTATAAAACATCATTCGATTTTATGTCTATTTCTGAGACGCATTTTGAGGTAGTTTCCTCTTTGTTTTTAATTTTGTTTGTATCATAAAACGTTTATAAAAGTACCTACTGCTCAGATCGATTTAGTGACACGTAAACTTGAAATTTAAAAAATTAGGAGATAAAGGTGTTTTTACAAATAATGATACTCAAAATAAACCACATCTGTTATATTTATTATTGTATCAGCTGTAAAAAAACAAACCAAAAAACATTTACGATAAAAGTAACATCTATAAGTTATATAGTTGAAACTTTATAGAATTACTTTATAAAATATGCATTTGTATTTTGCAAAGTCTGGGGATTATTTTGTTTTAAACTCATCTGCGCGACCACGGTTATAGTTCATATCATATTATGACATTAAAATAATCTTCCAGCACAACAATCTTCAATTTCAAAATGTACTTAAGAGTACACATAGGAAAACTGTTCAAAACCTTTTAAAATTGTATGGTATATTTTTATGTACAGAGTGCACTGCAATATTTTTTGTGATAATAACTTTTTTTTCCTTATTCGACTCACTGCCGGAATATGGAATACAAATATTCATATTTAAACTAATTTTTTTTTTCTAATTCATGTTTTTCAAAAAATTTGAAGTATAAATCTCATAATATTTGAAGGTTCTGAAATTTTTATCATTTCAACTTTTGTTCTCGTAAATTCCGTGGTATTAAATATTTTTAGTTAAATAAGTTAATAGAAAAATACCTAAGCATCAAACACAATAGCATTGATTGAATATAGGTATATTTAATCAATGGACAATATGACAATATACGTTTTGTGTTTTGATATTATCGTACCTCGTTTTCTGATGATATCCGAAACAACAATACGATATTAAACAATGATAAAAAAATATAATGTTTACACGTATATAGTACATGATAAAATAATTTGTAAAAATATGCTATAGATAGCCCCATACGTAAGTATAATATGGCCGTTGGTTATCCCCGCGAGCCGTAATAAAAAAACCTAATTTGGTTATCTACCTATATGTATATATTCATTTACTTCGAGAGATATCACGCGATGGGTCGTAAATCGTCGCAGGACACCCTGTACCTATATAAAACATACACCGTGCGTTACGCCACAGTTAGAAAAATAAAACACGTACCATACAATGCAATAATCTCTAACAAGCTGTATACATATTATTTATACTGTTGCGATAATATTATATCGTCGTATTGCAGATGTATTAATGCGATTATAATTTTTTTTTTTTTAATTTTTTGTTACACAATATTTATTATCATTATTATTGTTGTCAAGGGATAAACGAGATTGGACAGACAACAAAAAAACTGTACGATAAAAGAGTCATAGAAACGGCAAAAGGCGAAAGGAAAATATAAACTTTATATTGATTGTTTTAATACACGTTGGTCGTTCGCTCGCGCGCGGTCACCGCTGCGGCATGGACAACAAGCTGAACTCGAACGAGATCCTTTACAGATGTCTAATCGAAGATTGTAAACAACTGTTGGGCTTCAGCGGCAGCGATGGTCGCGAGTCACCGCCACCGCTGCCGCCGCCGCCGCCACCACCACCGCCGACACCGCGATGCTGGTGCCCGCCGACCACCAAGACGGATCGCAGCGGCCGAGGGTTGGTATCTGGTACGGCGGCGGCAACGCGATCGTGTCAGCCGCGCGTCCGGCCACCGCCGCCTCTGATTCTGCAAAAGAAGACGTCCACCACGCGCCGTTGCGAATGCTCCAGGGCCACGTGCGGAGACCGCGACCACGGGCCCTCCGCATGCACCGATCGGCGGCCCACGACGTGCCGGCCACCCAGCAGCAGTCCCTCGTTCTGGTCCACGGTCGCATGTTGGGCCCGTGCCACCGCGTGCTGCATGTGGGCCCAAAAGTCGTATTTCTTCGTGGCCGTCGCGTCTTTCGCCCTCGGCCTATACGCGGACGATTACTGTCAGTGCATATACGAAAGCGATTAGTGACGATGATGCGTGTGACAACGGCGACGGCGGCGGTGCAACAGCACACTGCAACGGCTGCAACGGCTGCAACGGACTGCGGGCGTAGAGGAGTGACGGATTATTATATTCAATTGTTTGACATAAAAGATAGTTTGTAAGCGGGGAGGTTTTTTTTTTCTGTTTTTGTTTTTTGTGTACTCGTTATTTATTACCTACCAATATATTTTTAATTATTCGCGTGAAAAAATCCGACGAGCATTTATTATTATTATTATTATTATTATTATTATTATTATTATTATTATTATATTGAATATATGTATATCCTATATATATTATATGTATATCCTTAGTGGCGGCGCTCATTATTTGGTTGGTCACCAGCGTTTAAGCGAGAACAATAATGTCACTTGCGGTTAAACTGCATATAAAAATAAAAACGCCCCACGCTAACCGTTTGACCACCGTATTATAATGGATGTTCATCAAAATGCATTAGTTTAGCTATAAATCTACAATCGTGTGTTCATGAAAAATGTCTATCATACAATAAAACCATAATATTATAATAACGCGGACACGAAATCAAACACGAAAATTATACGTTATTACGCGGTATATAAGTACTTATTATTTATACTCATTTCGTTTATCCGGTAGAAGTTATACCTAAAACACAACACTATGGCTTTCGGCCATCGTCGTCCACTTGCGGGAATAGTAATTTTAAATTAGAAAAAAAAACAACTGTATAAACGACTGACCGTATACCCATATTATATATTGTGTACGCATAACGAATTAACAACCGTAACTAATGATCTCTCCTCGCGACTTCGATCGGTCAATCCGTTCCGATCGACAGAGGTTGTTATTATTAATATACTGAAGAGTCACGTAGTTCAGAGGGTTTCATTATAATATTTATTATACGTCCAAATGTTATAGATCAGATTGAAAAACATGCTCTATAGCCCGTGTGTTTGTAATTTCTCATTTCGTATCAAATACTTAATTGATATGGACCATTATGATTTTATAAAAATAAATTTATTTTCTTTTACTGGATCGCAAGATACATTTCTTGTTTTTATCCCCAATTTTTATGCATGTATTACCACTCATTTTATGTATATATATATTTTTTTCAAATCCAAATGCTTGTTTTCTGTGAGTCATATTGCTCTTTTTTGAGAAGTTGAATAATAATCATTTACTGTTTGTTCAATGTAAAATCTATTTTAGGTTGAAAACAATAGTTTTATTTTCGCAGTAAACCAGGATTGCAAATGGTCTATTTTTAAGGAGTTTAGAATAAGTGATAATATTAGTGCGTGCCTACAAGCTTGACATGTGGATGTCAAGTAAATGATCTAAATGACTGTGGAAGTGTCTCCCCTTGCATCACTCCACACCAAAATAAATTCTACTGTACACTATCGAAAAATTAAAATGACGAATAATGTGTATTCTGTAAAAAGATTAAACTTTGTAGGCATTTTAACTAAGTTAAGCTGGACATTAATTTCCATTAAAAAAAAATTTGAGAAAAATCGTAATTCAATAAGTTAAATTTGAAAATTTTTCAACATTAAAGCATTATTTATTTATATTAAAATGTAAAAATCCATTTCCGACAAAACCTAGTACCTAGTAAATTAGTCTGATATTTCGTATTTTTTCCGAATTGAATTCAGCTTATTGTAAGTACCTAGTCAAAATAGTCAAAAGATTGTCTCTCTTTTTGGTATAAAACGTCGAAATATCAGATCGCTTTCAATCCCCTCTGTGTATGATGTAAAATAATACACACTATGCTTTGCTAAATTCACTTCAGATAAATGTTACGATGTCGATTATCATGTATAGTCATTTTGTTAAAAATATTAAATAAATGTTTTATTTTTATTTTTTTTGTTGTTTAATGGATTATTTTCTAAAGTAAGTTCGAATTTTAATATAATCATGAGACTGTCCCGCTACTGTTTTGTATGCACGCGAGATTCCTACTGTTCCACCATTACCGGTTGTAAAATATTGTTCAATTTCTACGTTCGGGGCCGATAACCTTCTTTTTAAGGATGAAACAGGTCGTTAGATTTAGATATATAAACCCTGAAAAATAATGAGAGAAAAACACAATGTTATAGTTCTGATAGAAATGTAATTGAAATAACTATGTTTACTATAGTATGCCTGATAAATAAATAAATTGAAAAAAACATTCTCAAATAAAATGTTTTATTGGCTTGGTCTCAAAAAAACTGTAATCAATATTAATGAATTTAGAGTATATATCATAAATAATGTATCTATTGATTGCCTAAATAATTAAATGGTATTTGTCTGATTCTTCTCGATGCATGTAATTCACGGATTACATCTCACATGTATATTTGGATTGTTAAACAAGTTTTGTTTACTACATGGAACACATAATTTAACAGGTCTTTTTTGTTGTTTTTTTAGACTTTTACCTGTTCCCATTGAGCGTAACTTGTGTCGGGGGAAAGGTTGAATGAAACGAATTGAAAAAAAATAAAATAAAAACCATCATCTATATATTCATTCGACCAAATGAATAGTAATTTGTGAAATTTAAAAAAGACGTGGCTTATCTTGGTTTTTAGTCATCAATGACATCAACTATAATATTGTGTAGGTAATCAGGTGTTACGATTTAAAAGGGAACACTGAGCAATAAAATCGATCGTTTTTACTGAACATTTATAAGTGCTTTAATAAAGTGCTGTTCTACAACTAACTTATGTTTAAATAATGAAGGTTATATCTAAAATGCACCCGTATAAATAGTTATTAACAGTATTATAGTTGCTTGTAAAATATATAATATATTTTAAGACTCAATGAATGCATATTTTATACTTCACTTTTCGTGCTGTTATTTTTGTCTGTATAAGGCCCGTAATGCACAGCCACACGTATCGTACACGTCGTTTATTCATACGTGCCATAAAGTCATAGTCATAGATACGCGTAGCTATGAAGCGGGCTTAAGAGTGTGAACAATGCCGTATCCCCTCCCACCCTTAACATTTTGGGCTTGGTCGTTGACATTAAACGTAGGTACATTTAGACATAGTAAATTATATTATATAAATAAAGTATATATGCTTGGTTATTGTTTATTTGTATAATTTCAAAAGTGCTCTCCGCGGTTTACGTCACTATAATATGTTATAGTTAATATAGTGTTATTACACGATGTTGTATTTTTTTATGAATCTTTGATATCAAGAACTTTTGAATTTGGATCGATGGAGCGCGTGACTGTGCTGCAAAGTGTTGGACTCTTGATACGTTTCAAAGAATACATGTGACGTGAACAAGTACAACGGACAAGATATTTGTCAACGAATGATTATAATGTTAAGGCACGTGCGTATTAATTCATAATATACAGTGCACAAAGTCGTTGTGCGAAAAAAAAATAATGACGGACTGCAAGTTGATTAGCTGGTAAATCGATTAAGGACGAAAAAAATAAAAGGGTGGATGGGGGGGGATGGAGAGAACAAAACGCGTACAGACGTATATACCGTGCGGTGCTTATACGTAGGTTTTCGGGAAGTATACGGTTCGTAATAAAAGACGTCGTTGTTGGCCGGTGGACGAGGGGAACCACGAAACGATGTGTAGAAACAAGGATCGTGGACGAGGATACGTGGATATAGGAACTTGTCTCGGGCCGGAATTCCGACGTCTCACGCTGCTCAGTCGCGACCGGTTGTGGCGGCGGCGATGGGTATATAGTGTGTAATATATAATACATAACCGGTGGGGGGCTCAGCGTGAATTTCGGCGGCGGTCCGAGCCCGACTCCCTTGAGAAACCGCCGGGGACGACGCCGCACCGGGCAAATGCCTGCTATTGCCCATATACACGTAGTAACACGTATATACATAATATTATATGTACGTGTATACGACAACGACCAGAGTAATGTGGTGTACCTAAATGTACATGCGATGCGTACAGAGTGATACGATCAACATGCGATACAAACACACACACACTATAAATATCGTTTAATTACCGGTCAATATGCTGTGTTCCAAAGCAATTTTACCATCGTATATAATAACACTTAATGATGATGTTGCACGCCCTTTATTATGATGTGTGTCCCTGAAATTGTGAATTTTTCATCTCAAGATATTATAATATTGATGTTCTAAAGGAATTTGTTTTTTTTTCTGCAGAAATTGTCCAAAACCAACTATATTATATATATATATATATATAAACCTACATCGAATCGAGTGATAGGTACGTAAAAGTATAGATTCAAGTCCAAACAAGAGTTGGCGCCAACATTTTGCGCGAGGTCACTATAGCTCCGGTATCGGTAACGAACATTGCGCATGACATCGAAACATACATCATTGATCGATTGAAAACATTTTGTTGGTCTTGCGTTAAATGAATCACCCGGTATACTACATGATACATCCCACCACCCGTAGACTACAACGGCATCAGGGCGGTCCAGCGTGTGTACAAAGACTCATACTCACTCACACACACTCCGCTTACACGCACGCACACACACGCGCGCACGCACACAAACACCAATCGGCCGAACCTGCAGTATGCGTATAAATATATATTATGTATATATACCTATACGTCGTGGTATAATATAATAAAATATTAAATACGCGGCGGCAGCGGTAGACAAATGAAGCCATTATAAATACAAAACCGAAGGGCGGCGACGGCGGTGGATTTGGTAACTATTTCGAATCTCTCGTCCGATCTGAATATAATATATTTATATATAATACGAGTACATTATTATATATAGGTAGACGGTTTTTTTATTCTCTCCTTTCCAAACGACTATTTCCCGTATACTATTATTGTATACATATATATGCATGTGTACATGTATACTCCTCACGTGGACACACACGTACGTACATAGGTATTATGTGTATAGAAGCACACTGGTTACCGCCGACTAGGCGTACACGGCGTACATGCATGCGTATGTAAGTATATGCACAATGTCGTTGTTGCGTTAATTCCGTTTGTGAAGATAAGAAAAAAAAATGAAAAAAAAAAATAAAATATGACGTTCCTCTACTAACCGTGTAAGTACCTACGCATATGTACCTATACACAGCGATATATGTATTGTGCTCCGTGGTCGTCACCGTCGGGGCCACAACGATTTATCATAATATTATTGTTATTATAAATAATAATACGTTGTGATAATATGCGTGTGTATTATATACGTAACTACGTGGTGTGTCGTCTTCGCATTATTGTAAAGCTATCCGTCGCATGTCTAGCATATACTACGCCGCCGGTCGGCTCAACATCGATACATATCGATACGATTGTCTGCTGTTACATGAATATATTATAATACGTACCTATTATACACATCCGTTTTCGGCAGACTGAAAAATCGTTTTATGCTTTGCATATTGTTATTATGTATTACACGTGAAACGGTTTTAGATAATAATGTTATTGATGTTACAGTCGTCTTATTGTAAAGCTATATCCGTCGTATATCTAACAGCATAAGAATAAGTTGCACGGTCGGCTCGACATCGATACGATTGTCTATTATATAATATGAATATATAATACGTATATGTCGCATACCGTTTTCGGTGGACGGCAGCGCGCAGACGGAAATATCCGTCTTGTGCTTTGCATATTATATATTATATTATATATTATATTATATACATTACAAATAAACACGTGAAAGGGTTTTAGATAATATAATGTTATTGTTCAACAAACTGACCTATTGCACTTGTTGTGGAAAATCGTTGGGGCACGTATATATAGTGTGCCTGTACAACACACACTATCAGTCGTACAGACTATACGTATACGTCTGCGGAACAATATGTGTTATCTGATCATATTCTGTACGTTCGACAATTGACTGAACGAAAGTATTTGACCATAGACTGGTTACGCACCCGTGTAATATACCGGTTGGCGACCGTAGATTTACAACCGAATGTACCTAAATGTTTTTGTTGTCAACTTAAGGTACTGACGTACTTACATTTTTAAAACACATGTTTGAGTGTGGTTGCTGCTAAATGCTAATGAAGCTAAATCAATGAATTTGAAAAATCGCGTGTGAAATTGATGTCATCGAATAAAACCAATCAAAAAATACATCAAAAGTATCTATTTATTTTTACCCTTTTCTTTTATATTAACGTTATTATGTTACCTATTTTAATTAATCAAAGTTCTACATTTATTTTTTCTTAATATATAAAAGCACTTTAGAAAGAAAAATTTCAAAATTAATCTCAAATGTATTGAGTCATTTATAATTAAATCACAAATCTTAACTGTTTAAATTATAAAACTACCTACTTATATGGTAGAACATACTTATTTTATTTAAAAATATTTTCAGTATAAACTTGCTGTACAGAATAATAACCAAAATAATAATTATAAAGAGTTAAAACTTTAAAAGAATCAATTATGTTATATTTAAATTTTAAAATCTTACAATAATATATTTGAAGTAATACCCATTATTTTCAATTATCGAACATCTGACCAAATAAATTACGTTTAAATTTAGCTACATTTCATCACTTAAGGCCAAAAATATGACTAATAATTATTTTAGCTATAGAAAGAACATTTTAATTTAAATTATTTTTGAATATACTGTTGAAAATATTGAAAAATATCCTTCTAAAGTACCATTTGTGTCCAATCATTATAATACAAATTAATTTAATATGAGACGTTGGTGTATATTTATTATTTACTATTAGGAAATTTAAACACCGAAAAAGGAAAAAAAAACAACATAAATTTTGATCAAAACATTTCTTGATTTGTTTCGAAACTATAAACCAAGACTTGACTAAAAATAAAATAAAACAATTTTTTGTGAAGGATTTTCCTAATATTACTAATTTAATTATATACCTATTCCTCACTTTCTTTGTACGTCATCGTTATTATGACAAATCCATATATTGTATGTAAAATAATAAATTAATTTATGATTTTTTAGCGATATAATAATAATAAAAAACATGTATTTCTTACAATATGACTCATGTCTGTACTGTCATTTAGGCGTAAATACTCTATCAGAATTATACCGTCTACGAAACACGTATAAAGCACAGTGACTGATCATTAATTCTACTTCTTAATATGAATGTTTTCAGAAAACTACAGGGAAAACAATGATAATGCTTGAATTGTATCTGCATTATATCAATACTTTTGATACGCCTGCTGCGCTAAGTTATATACAACAAAGCTGCAACAATTCCCGCTGCAACGCCTGTGAACATAATAAATAATAATTTCATAATTTAGCGGTATAAATTATACATATATATATATATATAATTGACGATCGCACACGTTTATATTTTCCGGTTGAATAGTACTGGGAAACAGCAAATGATCTGCATAGTGGCATTCTAAACGGGTAGGTTTAGTAAGTTCGGGTCTACTATCTTGATTGTCTACCTGTTTAACATTAAGAAAAAAAATAAAAATATTTTATGATAATTTATAATTTAAACCATTTCTCAACGACAACATAATAAAAAAAAACTCGTCCTAATAATGTTGATCCCAAGCACATAGTATCTGTATACATTATGATATTATATAATAAGTAATAACATTTGAATGATGTGTATAATTATTTTTTATTCATGTGTTTAAAGAAAGTTAGCTCACCGATTTAAACATACGTATTTCAAACCTTCACCAATATTTTGTTAAATTATCATACAACCATTTTCACAGGATTTACTTGAAAGGTCGGCTAACATAAAAGAGTCGACTCAAATTGCACAATAACTTTTGTATCTAAGCCGAACGATTTGTTATTGTTCACTAGTTCGTTTATTTAGGATTTACAAGCCATTGTTACCAAGAGCTTTTGAGATTCTAAATGTAGTCCACCCGACAGTGGTCATTAACCTTTGAATTCAGTGCTATAACCACGATATCCTTTGTAAGTAGATTTTAAGAATTGACAAATCACAATTTACGACCCTTTGCTGAAACATAATACGTTAGGTTTCAACTATCGTTTGTCACAATATATAGTTACGCGAAATCGAAAACGATAACATTTCGGGTAGATGTATTATTTTAATATTAAACGCATCGTATCGGTGAAAAATATTTTATACTCTTTATTTGTAAAGCCGAGTTGAACATTCAATTCTCTACAGTATCTTTGCTTCATTTTCCGCTAATAGTATTTATTATAAAACATTTTTCTCTAAAATATCCAATCCCACGCATTCACCCTTTCTTGTGGTGGTAAGGGATATAGGTACCTATACAACATTTTTCATTCGTTTCGTTCACGCGCTGCCCATTAAACAGTACAACAATACAATGTCATTACTCATTACCTCTATGTGTGTTCCTATCACACTTTTATTATAATAATCATAGTGACTCGGCCGCATTGTTATTATTATTATTATTATTATTATTTTGTTATTATTTCTTCCCGTCCATTATTCAATATTGTAGAACCCTGCATAACCAAACAGTTTCCTTGCTAAAGAAATCCCATTCACAATACTGTTGTGTATACCTATAAAAAAATATGTATACACCACAAGCTAATGACAATGCGACAAGCTCCTGCAGCACAATATTACCATTTCCATTGAATTTTGAGATTAAAATCGAAAAACCAGAAACGTGAGAAAGAAAAAAAGTTAAGCTAAAAGTGTAATTCATTTCATTAAACTTTCCGTCCCATGAATTATGAATATGCAAGACGCAAGTATATTGTAATAACACTGCCCAATCTGCCCATATTTTACTATAGTATATAGATATCTATATAGATGCGCTTAAGTAATTTATAGGTAACAACATGATAGATAATCAGTTCGATGATATATGAATTATTAAATTAATGTTTATATAGACATAATAAAACTAATTAATGTAATTAAATAAATTATATATAATTATGATTTATTATAATAACTAAAATGTTTAATTTTTCTAAACGAATAATATTTAAAATAAAGTGTGCTTTATACACTGCTTATTTATATTACAACTTTATGCTAGTAGATTTTATACATTTTAAAACTAAATCTGTATAGTTGTCGCATTACAACGTGTACAGCTATGTCCACACTGATAGAAATTTGTGTTGTACGCCATATTCGACACAAATTTGTTCGTGTGGCAGAAAATGTGCACGAGTGATGGATGTAATGTGTGTTCACCGCATAACAACGCACACAAATATTTTCGGTGCATCCCATCATATACGCGATCCATCGAATTTTTTACTCTACATCGACGTCGCATACATTTTTTGTTACACAAACAAATTTATCTCGAATACGATGCACGACTTAAATTGTTATCAGTGTGGGCGCACCCCTTAGGGTAAGTACTGTTTTTTTTCATCTCTACACATTCTCTTACATATATTATTGCTTTCACATTGTGATTTCGACTAATCGTGGTTTTCACAGAATTTTATTTGGTCTGTATTGTTTTTCTTTTGGCATTTTTTTTTTTTTTTTTACTTCTGCCCGTTATTTTTACGGTGTCAGCTGTCTGTACAAGTCGTCGGGGTGAGCCATACATTCCGCTATACTGTATAAATAAAACCAGGGAGGTGTTAGGTCAGGTCCAGGTCGTGGCCCACGAAAACGGCTAGTCATGTCGTTTTAACAACGATGTTTGTCAACATTAACATTGGCTTCACACCGCAGTCAAACTGTTGTATCGATATTGTATTTATAAATAATTTATAAGCATTATTGTTACGCGTTGTCGGATCCGAGAAAAAGAAGACTATATAATAATATGTGTATATACAATATACGAGAAAATATCGTGACTACTGGGCACTGACATATTAATTATATGCACTGGAAAGTATGGGACATTAGATTTGCTACCTGTATATATGTATATATATATATATATATTAGTATTGACTGAAAACTGGATTTTTCCTGACGTATATAAGATATAAGATATTAATTTACTTCTATTACTATTTTGCGCCAATAATACACCAATATTATATCGATTATGTCAGGTGACATTCGTGTAATTTCGATAAATCAATTAAAAATTACAACAACTTAACAAATTAAAAATCACTGATACATATTTAACTTGTTTTAATTAAATTAAAATCTAATAAAGTTGTTATAATAATATCAGATATCAAGTATCAATATAAAATTAAAAATTAAGGAACTACTTCAAATTTGGATTTTTGTGATTCGAATGTACTATATTTTTTATAGTTAAGAAAAATCATGATTTTTTGATGTTATATATTAATCACAATATTTAAAACAATTGTCGGGTTATTGCAGTTTTGAACTGGAACAGCGAACCTTCCGGCCTCACTACATCACTACACTGAACATTTCTGAAATTATGAATTAGTAATTTTATTTTCTATTTAGTGAAGTATAATATTTTTGTATTAAATATTAATACGTTCCAAAATTTAAAAACTGTAATATATATGGACGGAAGGTACATAATAGGTGACGATTTATAAAAATGTAAATCAAAAATTCACTGCCTGCGTGTATAGCGTTATATTAAATAATTAGATTAAAATGATAATATAGATATTATAATAGGTTATTTAAATTACGACATTTTATACGTACATTTTATTGAAGTTGTATGTTGAATGTTTGTAAGCTGAACTTTAAATAATTCGGATTTTTACTCAAATTAAATTTAATTAGGTACATAATAGCATTTTATTCCAAATTTCAAAATTCAAACTACAAATAAACATAGAATGCGCTTTCTATATGACCCTGTCATGATTGTACGTAACGACATATGAAATTGTCAAAGCAAACAATAATAAATTATTGTAGTGTTGGTTACATTTAGCGGAATTTAAGATATTGGAAGATAACTAGCTACAACTGCTGCTGATGCGGCATCACATTCTACACAGTACCTAGATATGTCAACATCAGGGACGACCTCGTTCACAACGTATTTACGCTGCAGTCTTTTGACGATACACTCAATCCTTTTGAGATTTTCAAATGAATAACACAATAGCGCCATTCCACGTTATTATCTCCAGTAAGCGTACGTTGTGCCCTGAAATCTGTCACACTAGGAAGTCTATTATTTTTCGGACGTATTTATGTAAAGACGTCGAAATACAGGGAACTATAGTAGGTTCGTACGTAGTTGAATGAAAACGGAATAACACGCACTACAAGTAAATCGATCCATTGATAAAGACCGGGTAATAAATTTATTCAACGACATCACCAACCCCATGGGTGTTATCGAGTTCATATATCGTCGACGATAAATATATGTATACATTACACATATGTATTAAAAAACTGTATTTTATTTCCGAAAAAAAAATCTCCACTGGCCACGTGGGCGCTGGACCTCCATTATGCATGAGAACTATATCAATGATAATCGGAGAAGACGACACGTTATTTCTTTTTTTTTATATATATTTATATAACACGCATACACGATAATATGCTAAGTGTAATACCTATCCGTAAATCATTTATTTACGTCCATAATGAATGGTTTGTTTTCGTTTAGATTTTAAAAAATGTTGCCATATATGCAGTTCTAACCGATATTTCGATCCTATGATCAACAGATCAACTCTTTTGAATTACAATATTATAAATTATGGTAGTATGTACAGCAACGAAACGATTATATCGAATATAACACGCGACTGTATCAAAATAATTTATAAAAAAAAGTTTAAAATTACTGTAAAAAATATTAAACGTATTAATACTTTAACTAGTATAATTCATCTGATCCATTGTAATTATCAAAAAGTAAGAATAAGAGTTAAATTTTAGATACTTTACAAATTACTCATCATTGATTTGAATTAGATAAATTTACGACGATCTAATAAACTAACACTAGCTGTCACATAAGTATCACTCAACCACATCGCCTTGATAGTTGGGAAAATGTTTGTTAAGATTGTAACTTTCTCTAAAATGTAAACTATGAAGTCTATGAAAGAATTCCAATTTATTGTAATTTTTACTCATAACAGTTTGATGAAATTAATTGTCAGTATTAGCTATTAAGTATAAAGCTATAAGTACAATTTATAAAACAGAAATAAGATTTAAACAATTCCAGTGTACCATTATGAAAAATAAATAATCAAACAATATGGATAAAAACTGTTCAGAAACTTTTGTTAAAACCCAGATCAGATACAAATTTATTAGCGGTACAAAAGATGGTGTAAAATACCTGAAATTGTAAGCAAATATTGATGAACAGTTGGGTACAGATCATGGGACATTTTGACTAACTGTGTAACGGCGCATAAAATACACACCGCGATGGTAAAAATATAAACGTATTTCGGGTTGATAAGTAGCGTCTTCCGCGTTTAGTGCTAACCGCAAATTAATCAACCTGTGTCGGTTTTACACATTATATTATATTTGCACCATTCTACATACAACATATAATAATATGTGTAAACAAATTAGGACCGTAAAAAAGTATGTCTTTAACATTTATTTAAGATATTTAATTTAATTTTTAGGACTATAATAAGACAATCAATGCAAATATATTAAAATTAAATCATCATGTAATATTTTTTTAAATGTTAAGGGGGTTGTAAGCCATGATTTTCTGTCTCCGTCTATCGCACGCCAAACATAGGAATTCAGACGGTTCTATTTCCAACGTACCAATTATTGATCAATTAATGTGATAAGAACTTTGAAAACTGATTTAAATTAGTCGTTAAGTTAGATCGACTTTCCCACTTTTATTATTTTGTCCTCCACAATTTCACAAAATAGAATTAAACGAATTGGAAACATAAAAATCAATAAAAGTTAATTTTTGGGAATGTTAAGTGCAAAATTTTAAAAAATTGGGAAAATCGATCTAAAGTAGACTTAACGAAAAATTCGAATCAGTTTTCAAAATTCTTATCGCA
This sequence comes from Chaitophorus viminalis, assembly GCA_025469195.1. Taxonomy (NCBI): domain Eukaryota; kingdom Metazoa; phylum Arthropoda; class Insecta; order Hemiptera; family Aphididae; genus Chaitophorus; species Chaitophorus viminalis. The sequence goes on from JAIPRK010001995.1 coordinate 22,248, forward strand.
TTAATTAATCGATCGGTACCGTTGGAAATAGAAAACGTCTAAATTCCTATGTTACGCGTGTGATAGACACTAGACAGAATCCCTTTAATATGGAAAAAACATATACATATGACTCAACGAATTTCGATATTCGTCTTCAATTGATTTCGACCATTTGATTGATTGGTTGAATGACCAAAGACTATAAATACTTCGCTAAAATCGCAAAATCGGAAAAAAAATAAATTCCAATTGCCGTTTTATGACAGTTAAGAATCATAACTTATATTATCATCGATTTATATGGGAAAAAGTTGACAAATTTTACGCCCATATTATCTTCCTGAAAAAGCTATCGATCAAATATCTCAGTGGTACATCTTTGGAAACGTAATACATAAATTGAATATAATGTATAGCTGTTTCAAAGTCGTTTTATTTTTTTTTTTTATTTTATTATACTAAATTAAAAGAAAAAAAATGAATTGCCGCAAAGAGAACTGCTGGACGACCGATCTCGCTTCGCCTCGTGGAATCCGTGTGTGCTCATTCATGTACCCACGGGCTACAGCCGAACTCGAACTCGAATAGTTGTCGATTTATAAAAGGACATAGAGAATGGATGACGGTGTGTGCGTGTATATATACATACATATTGTTACAGTAAACGCGCATACATTATGTCTGGCGTAATTTATTGTAGGCTTTTTTTTTTCTATCAATTTTGTTAAGACGATTTTTTTTTTTTATGAAGATTCACGTCGGTATTTTACACCAGTTACTTTTTCGGTCAAGTATCCGGCTGACCTCACATGCATACACGCTTACACACACACGCACACACACGTTTCCGTTAAGCTCTTGTCCCCACGGAAACGTGTATGAATGTCTAATATTGAAGTATTGTATAACAAAGAAAAAAATCCTGTGACGGTGGTGAGGTCGAACTCTTTACACTCCTTTCCCTCCCAACGGGTTTGCCTACGATTATATGCACGCACTATATGCACCACCATTGATACAACTTTTATAAATAAATGTGTGTGTGCGTGCGTGTTAAATATTATAGGTTGACGTTCATTTACGAATCATTTTGTACTATATACCTACAACAACCACGTTATTATGCGCCTCCATTCGTATGTATAAATTATTACATATACACAATACACAAATTATTACATTGCGGTTGGAATATGGGATACGATACCTATATAAAAACTACCTTAGCACCTACGGAATATTTCAAAATACTCTTACTCGTGGACGTTTTCAATTAATGTTACACAGATGTTTCGCATATTCACACAAAATACCTATTATAATTTTGCCAAGTAATTGAAAAAAAAATGTCATTTAGTAAAATACCTACAACGAAATAGAACAAATATGTAGTTAGGTATGTCGGTATTTTATAGTCAACGCTGTACATTAATTTCACAAATGACCAACTCGTTAGCACAATATAATCCATTACACATAACAACGTAAAAATCATAGTGATCACATTATTCAAACTTCAAAATTCCCTCCAACATAGAAATAGTTGTGTAGAGTTATTTACTCGAACAATGCACGAGTATGATCGATGACGCGAGTATAAGTATAAGTATAAGTATAAGTTATTCTTATATTACGTGTACATTGAATTTATTAATCGTTATATCTCATAAAGAGGTGTTCTTTTGTGATACTGGTACACTAATTGGAGTTTGCTGGTTTAATATAGTGTGATGGTTCAATAACATAGTAGTGTGTACATACAATTATTTTTTTATTTTCACTTTTATCGCAGAATACGAAGAGAAAATTAATTTTTTTCTGGCGCTGTAGTTACGTATGACAATGCATCAACCGTTATCGCATAACTCCGAAGTCGTTGACGTTTCTAAATAATCGGGTCTGAAATAAAACAAAGGTTCAATAACAATATATAAATACACATAATATAATATGATCGGGAGACTCTTTACGATATTAAAGTGGCGTAATTCAGATTTTTATGACAACTGTAATAAATTTGTCAATATTGTCACTGTCTGTATCAGTTGTAGCAGTATTACACACATAAATCGCGGACAAAGAATTTTTGGTATGATTGTATGAACATTATCCATGCTCACGTGGATCGCGTGATAACCGATATAATGTAATTACACTATATTCGTAGGTATACGCGCGCGATTTAACTGATATATTATCCCGTTACCGATATATATTATATTATATTATAATTACAGTGCAAGTAAAGCGTTTAAATATTGTGTAAACATAACACTATAACGTATATTATATTTAAATATTAAAAATACAATTCACGCGTATACATGGACAAAAAAGAAAAAATTACAATAATTACAACATTCACACACACACACACACACACCTGTAATGCAGGTCGAAAATTACGCCACTGTTCGTCATGCGTTCACACGATTACTTACTTTAAAATACGCACGGAAGACTTGCTCGGGAGTGAATAAGTAAAAAAATATTATAATCATATATATATATATATATATGTATAATGACGACTAAAATACGCAATTGATTATAACCCGTGAACTGAAGTACTTATATGCATGATATTATATTATTATATTGTACGGGAACGTACGTATAATATTATACGTACTACAATATACTCGTGTTAAAAATTAATAAGAACGGTTTAGTAAAAGTGTGTAATCATCGTTTAATTATCACTCACCTAAACACGCGTGTCAATCGATTTGTATACCTATACATATTTATGTATTTACGGGTGTTTGCTTATGAAATTATTAAGCAGTGAAGACGTACTACAGTTATACTGTAAATGTATGGTGGTGCTTAAAAGTTTACTGTTGTGTATTAACTTTACAAGTCTTTAAGTGTAAACCATGAAACACATTTGAAACGAAAATGAAAAACTCGAATGACAAATATGAAAATACATAAAACCTTGTGATCATACGCGAGGTTGTATCGTAAAGAAGAGATTAGCGTCTATAGAGACCACGGCAAAATACATTCTAAAGCTAATAAAAAATTAGAATTAAGAGTTAAGATTCTAAAGGGACAGCTAGCTTTAGTTGGAATATTGCTTAGAGGAATTTAAAATAATTTGTCAAAAACATTATTTCAAAAACAAAAACAAATGTAAATAAAAAATAAAAAAACGGGTGGACCTCGCTTTGCTGTACAGTTGGGGATGGAGTGTACCTCGTTTATAGGATAGGTCATTATTACAATGGATTTGTTAAATTTGAATGCAATGATAGATATCATTGTATACGAATAACGATTCTGAACGGAGTTAATATGTTTGTCAAAAAAGTGTATATAATATAGTATTTTATATTTAAATTGAATTATAATGCAATTTAGTAAAAATTTAAATTTAAAACAGTCATAAAATTTTTTCTTTTAAGTCTGGTAGAAATTTTTTTATATATTTTTGAAGGTAAGCTTATGGACAATCTAATGTTAAAATTTTGAAACTTAAGTATAAGTAGAAAAAATTTTATGAATTTTCAACTACAAAATAACTTGCTAATTATCGCGATTTTAATATATTTTATACAAATTTGAACTTTATGGGCTTATAAAAAAAATTTGAGTGAAACCATCTCCGATATTTTTTAGTTACTATTAGTATTACTTATATGTAATCCTTTAATTCATTTTCAAGAGTTTTTGGACAGCCAAAAAAATTTTATAGATTTTTTAAAAAAAAAACTTACAAAAATCGAAAATTTAAATTGTCGATGAATAAGTCAAAATATGTCAAAATACTTTGAACACTTAACCATGTATAGAGAACACCAATATAACGATTTGGTGAAAATTTCAAGTTTTTGCAGTTTTTCGTTTTTGAGTTGGAGCATTTTAAAAAAACCTATATGATTTGTCAGTCTAGAATTTTATATATTATATTATATTTTACATGTAATTTTATGTTAATATTCGCTGTTCAAACGCTTATAAAAAAAAATTGTGCCTATGGATTTTGATGATTTTTGAATGACAATAAAAACTACTTATGTGGAATATTATATTAAATTTTCAAGTATTTTGTATCAGTCAATTTTTTTTTATCACCGATTATAAAAAAAAAAAATGTAAAAAATCGAATTTTTTAAATATTATAAGTGGCTTAAAAATCAATATAATATTTTGAAAAATATGACATAAAGGAAATGCCTATCTTAACAACTGGTGAAAATTTCAAGTTTATGCGACTTATACTTTTTGAATTATAACAATTATTTAAAATCATTTGAATATAAATTGCTAATTTATGCAATTTCGTAAAAATTTAAATTTCAAACGGTCATAAAATTTTTTCCTTTTGGTCCGGTAGAAATTTTTTTATATATTTCTGAAGATTAGCTTATGGACAAACTAGTGTCAAAATTTTGAACCTTAAGTATAAACAGAAAAAATGTTATGAATTTTCATCTACAAAATAACTTGCAAATTATCGTGATTTTGACACATTTTATACAAATTTGAGCTTTAGAGGCTTATAAAAAAAATTTGAGTGAAACGATCACCGATATTTTCTAGTGAAAATAAGATAAGCTTATTTTAAACCTTGTATTCAATTTTCGAGAGTTTTTGGCCAACCAATTAAATTTTATAGGTGTTTAAAAAAAAAATTTACAAAAATCGAAAATTTAAATTGTTTTTAAATAAGTCAAAATATGTCAAAACACTTTGAAAATTTAACCATGTATAAAGATTTGGTGAAAATTATAAGTAGTTGCGGTTTTCGTTTTTGAGTTAGAGTATTTTAAAAAAATGTAGTTTATAAAAACGTGATTTTGCGTAAAATTTCCAGTTTTTTCGTAATTTTTTTAACGTTTTTTTCGATTTTTGCAAAAAGTATTAAAAGAGTTGGATTTTTGACTAGCCCAAGTACCATCTACATTTACTTTTCTTTCAGAAAAGTTGCTGTATAAGCAAATCGAAGGATTTTTACTGCAAAAAAAAGTTGTCGTCAGACACAAAAAAAAAAAACACACATCATTGTAAAATCAATAGATTCCATCACTCCGTTCAGAATCTAATATCACGAATGTTTATCATATGAAAATAAAAATAAATTACATCAATGATCATATTCTTATTTTATCATGATACATATTTTGTTAATTAACAAACAAATCTTCTGGAATATAAACTATAAATGTATAAGTGCATTATATATTTTATTACATAAGATTTTACATATTATACTACAGGAATTGATAGAATATTTTCGCTTAAAATAACATGGTTTGCGCATTCTTGTTTGTTTCTCGAGGTCAACTGTTTTTATAAAATTTGCATCTCTATAAACCCAAATTTTGAAGCCACCAAAATGAGGGTCTTCCTTACTGACAGATTGTATGTGGTGTTTCAAGATGACTGAGCAAATTCCAAAGTCTAAAAAACAAATTCTCTTATTTTTAATGTCAATTTATTTGATTTATAAAAAAAGAATGTATCTATTTGTTATCATTTACAACACCTATGTTTCAATTATAATATTAAGTTATTAATATATATATATAATTAACTATATATTATGCAATATTACCTATAATAATAAGAGTCTATGGTATACAATTTGATAACGAATTGACAAATGTAAACCGTGGTCTCGGATAAATCACAGAAATAATCTATATATCTATATAATATAATATAATATAATCTATATCATCTAGACATCGAAATATAATTCTTGGAGTAAGACGTTTGAATAATTGGATGACAAATTAAAATATTTACATTTTTAATTTTATTTGTTTTTAATGTTTCATATGCATATGTCGTTGTCAAACATTGAGTCACGATACGATAACGAAGTGTCATCGTTGATGAGTAATAATCATTGAAATTATGAACATCGATATTATAGAAATTCAATAGATTATTGAAAATGTATTGTTCTCTGTGCAAATACAATATCATGGTTTATTTTGTTAAACATTTTTATTTCATATTTCCTGTGGGCTACCGGCTAAGATAACTATAGTGTATTTATGTAATCTATCGTCTAAGCCTACTTTTAACTAGTAAATAATTACTGGACCACAAACTTAAAAACGTAGACACATGATATAAATCAATTAAAATATTAAGTATAACGGTGCTTTTGATGTAATTAATGATTTGGGATCCGGGGCTGTGGATTCGGGGCTATAACTTTATGCGTCGAACTCAATATTATATTCTCTAACGATTTCTACGTTGGATTCCGTGATCATTCGTATACCGCAGCTCGATCTGTCCGCATACTCTACAACGTTAATTCTACGGCATGTGAACTGTCGCAGCAAAAACGGTAGTGGATGTGTGACAACGGTATATTATTGTGAAATGCGTCCAAATGAAGAGAAAACAAAATAATAAAATAGAACGAGAAAAAAATCGTTGATATGCAGAGGCGGCTAATTTTCATCGCGTTGTTTTATTTTTTTTGTTTATTTTTTTTTCCACCCGTATCACGACGAAACGATATTAATTACAAAAAACAACGGTGTCCGTCTTCGAGCCGTAAAAACGCACTTAAATTCTTACACGTACGCACGTAAATAGGTTCAATACAGTTTTTCTCTCTACCTCTCTTTTTCCCGGGGGAGAAAATAATAATAATAATAATAATTTGAGGGCAAAAAAAGGTTTATTAACATATATATATTATATATATATATACTATATACTACGCAGCGCACGGCAGCGAGAACGTTATATATACCTCGGGCGCGTCGGTGGCTTTAGAGATCATTTTTTGCGTGCACAATACAATTTTGAATTTATGCACATATATTATATGCGCTCGCATGCAAATGTTGTGCGGATTATGTGGCGATATCGGATTACAAAGCGAAATGTATATTATTGTAATATATCATGAAACGATGGCGACGATGGTTATAGTGATGAATGATGATAATAGTAATTATAATAGGAAGTAGACAGGACAATCAGCTCACGTAATTCGACGGTTTTGTGTACAGTATAATATAATATAATAATGATATTATTATTATTATTATTATGATTATTTTCCGAAGATTGCGCCACGACTGCTTTGAATTCGTCTATCAATTTAATATAATAATAACAATCATCAAAACGTGTCACCACCTATAATCTATATACGGTTGTTTGAAACTAATTAATAGTATATATTATATATATCATACTTTACAAAATAGGAAAATTAGTTTTTGAAATAATTTCTTTTCCACTCGATGTAGTATTTAAAATTTGAGGTTTTCTACATAGCATATTTTTAAAAAAAGTTAACTGTATGTATTCGAGCTTCTTAGAAATAATCATAAAATCAATGGCAGACCTACGAGAAAACGCCTGAACAAGACATTCTTAAATCCATTTATATTAAAAAATATCCTCGGTCTCTGTCTAACTATAATTTCTTTTGTGATTTAAACTCCTTGGTCTTTGTTCGAGGGCATGACTATATATTTTCTCGTAACACGCGTTTAGAAATTTTAAATTTAAAAATGTATGGATAATTGATTCATTTTTTAAACGCCTAATTTTTTTATTAAGTTTGAGTATTCAAATGAAATTATAACCACAGAGCATATAGTTATTTTTGAACTAAATACTAAAAACTGAATATCCCTACAAACAGTATTCCAGAATTATAACATGTAACAGTGTTATTCACATAGCGAGTTATTATTTGAAAATCGTTAATGATTATTTTTGTTTCTGTTATTATAATAATAATTTAATATAACACATTTACACATTACATAGTATAGTATAATACCTAATCTACTGTTTAAATTGTATAAATAAGATAACATGTTAAACTTTAATAATAATGAAAACGATTAGTAGCATTAAGATTAAATTTAATAATGCGATAGTTGTGTTATGTGCTTAAGATTTTTGATTGCAGAAACAAATTTAATAGCGTTTTATACAATTATTTTCAAAAAGTCTAATTGTGCGGCTATTATATTAATATCATGGTCTCTACGATGGATAACATTTGCAAATAATCCAAAATTACTGTTGATAATACAAATATTCCAAAAGACCTTCGACGAGTTAACATAATATATTATATGCGAGAAGTAGTATATTTCAATAATGACAATGTTATAGTCGAATTAAATACGAATAATATTTTATACACTGAACGTATAATATATTATTATATAAACATAGCTTATATTTATATAAGTTTAATCAACGCGCTTTAGCCATTCATACATAATATGGCGATATCTTCACGGACACATCTTCTAAGCTAAACTCACAGTTATTGACAGTTTATGACAGACGGTTATTATTTAAATATTGACCCGGCACACACGGCGCGACGGGACACGCCACCGCCAGTATACTATTATAAAAAGCTGCGTGTTGTATACGGAAAACGTGCGCGCGCGGAACACAATAATAAATAAGTTACAACGTGGATTTTAATTGAACATTTAAAACCCCGCCGTCTGCGAACAGTGTAATTATGGCGAAATATACGTTAAAATAAAATAATAAGGGTGTGTAGATTTTATAGATACAATCATCGACTGTTCGCAATAACGTATTTACTGAGTGTCGGCTGGTGTTGCAGTTATAATTATTAAAATACTGTTATCGGTATTCGGAATCAAGAGTTCACCGTGCATTTTCTATCGGAACATTATCGTCCGCCGTTATACGTCAATAATTATTGCTGAGTACGTACGTTTCTAGGGGGGTTCTTTGCAGTTTAATAATATTATGTACTCGTATATGTGTATAATATATTATGTACATACTGGTAGGCAGACAGGTAGTTGACATTTCGCCCGTATTACCCTGTGACCTACGCGTATTATATACCTATTACGTCCCGGTACGCGTGTAAAGTAACAATATATGTATACGGTATACATAATAATTATAATAATATGTCAACGGTCATTGAGCGGGCAATAACGATCATTTTTAAAACCGTCGTCCGTCGGCCCTACCAAGTTCCATTTTTGGTAGAATATTTACATAATATAATACGCGTTTGTGAACACGTTTGTAAATAATTATCACCGATGATAGGTGTATAGGTAAGCCGCAGTAGCGTGGGGACACCGTGCTTAGTACACCGCAGTGGTGTTTCGTTGTTTCGAATTTTCCGCAGTCCGAACGCTACACAAAAATAATACACATTTATCATAGTATTATAGGTATATGCAATACAACACGTCGTATCATTGTACATTATATTATAATATAATAGGTATAGTATATAGTAGTCAATATGTTGTTAAGCATTGAAGTAGGTACCTACCGGTATATTTAAGCACTATTACTTTTCATGGTGGACAATACTGTTTCCAGTAGGCACACGGTTATTACGCAAAATGTTAAACAATATTATTATTATCACTCTATCTATGTAAACGCGTCGTGTACAACTGTTTATATTAATGTACTATATGTACTATATATAAGTTCTAACAAACTGTAGGATTTACATATTTTATAATACAAGCGATATAAATTTACTGCCATTTCACCTTGTGAAATATATATTCAAATACAATATTTTTAACGCGATATTGTGTACAGGTATAGAACGTTCAAATTTATCGCGTAGATAAGTGGTAGAACGCGCGACGATTCGAGGAGTCACACAGGCTGCGATCACAGCTTTAATATTTTTAGTAAGTTGCGCTTATAAAAATAAGAGAGCGATAATAATTCGACAGGACAAAGAAATATTGAAATGCGGTTATCGATAAATTATATATTATTGTTTTACGAGTGATCGAACACAATGGCGCAAGACAGAAAAAATAATTAATGTTCAACTGCATTTCCACGCGAATTATATGAATCATAAAATTATAATATGACGAAATACAAATTCGAGCGGAATGGATTTTAATTATGCGAATCGTGTTTTGCTCTGAATGCGACGTAGAGACGGGCGTTAATTAAACTTAACGCTGACATCTTCTTAATCGGTTGTGTTCCGTGTTTGCATTATTATAAACACGTTTTCACGTCTATTGCAGCAGTACGGACGAAGCATGTTTTTGACATGGTTTTCAAATAAGAACAATTTCATCCTTAGCCTATCGCGTCTGATTGGTAAACTTTTTGACCTCAGCATGACGTATTGACGTGTAACAACTAACAAGTGATATTTAAAATTTGCCAAACAAGCTTACACATAGATCATATATATGGTAAAAACCTATTCAATTGGCACATGATAACTGCACCGTTTGCGTATTCAAAATTATTTCTCTTCGAACACATCTTGCAACCTTCCAAAGGTATATATATATATACACTATACATAATAAATATAGCTTGATACAAGTATTACAATATCTTATGTGTAAGAATGTTGTTGGATAGAAACAGAGACTGATTATATCTTATATAGATGATTACAAATACTAGTATAGGTCAGCGGTTCCCAACGTCACATAGTAGGTATGTGAAATGTGGTATTGTGGAAGGCTCATATAGATCTTAGGCAAGCGAAGACATTTGTAGCCTACAGTAAAAATGATAAAAAGAATTTGTATTATAATATATTAATAATTAAGATTGTCTGAAATCTAAGTGTTTAAGTGTACACTGTATATACGATATAATAATAATAATATTATTATTATCATAATACCTACTTCCTATACTAATTAAATTTATAAATATCATCGATTGCAGGCCAGGGACTGGAACCTTAATGATTTTTACGGTTCCGATTCTGGATAGGTTCTTAAAAAACCTAAAATTTCGGTTCTTAAAAATACTAAAATTACGGTTTTTTAAAAATCCAGAATTTCGGTTCCGGTTCCGGTTCGGTTCTTAAAAGTACTAAAATTAAGGTTTCGGTTTCTTTTCGGCTTTAAAAAAATAAAAACTTTGTTTTCTATTTTGGTTTAATAATTTAGTAAAAAATGTTAGTTACTTTTTATTGACGTTAATAGAGTGGTTCAATAACAATTTTCTACCAGATATTCTACCAATTATTTAGAACTAAGAGGACTAAATAAGTAATAAAAATTACTCATCACTGTCACTTAATGCACGATATTTTTTG
>JAIPRK010001996.1:0-33208 GCA_025469195.1 Chaitophorus viminalis
TAATAATATAGTATTTTATATTTAAATTGAATTATAATGCAATTTCGTAAAAATTTAAATTTAAAACAGTCATATAATTTTTTCCTTTTGTTCCGGTAAAAATTTTTTTATATATTTGTGAAGATTAACTTATGGATAAACTAGTGATAAAATTTTGAACCTTAAGTATAAACAGAAGAAATTTTATAAATTTTTATCTACAAAATAACTTGAAAATTATCGTGATTTTGACACATTATATACAAATTTGAGCTATATAGGCTTATAAAAAAAATTGAGTGAAACGATCTCCGATATTTTCTAGTTAAGATAAGTTAAACTTATTATAAACCTTGTATTAAATTTTCGAGAGTTTTTGACCAGCCAATTAAATTTTATAGGTGTTTAAAAAAAAAAAAATTACAAAAATCGAAAATTTAAATTGTCTATAAATAAGTCAAAATATGTCGAAATACTTTGAAAACTTAACCATGTATAGAGAACACCAATATAAAGATTTGGTAAAAATTTCAAGTTGTTGCGGTTTTTCGTTTTTGAGTTAAAGCATTTTAAAAAAATGTAGTTTGTAAAAACGTGATTTTGCATAAAATTTCCCGTTTTTTCGTAATTTTTTTATCGTTTTTTCAATTTTTGCAAAAAGTATTAAAAAAGTTGGATTTTTGACTTGCCCAAGTACCATCTATATTCACTTTCCTTTTAGAAAAGTTGCTGTTTAAGCAAATCGAAGCATTTTTACTGCAAAAAAAGGTGTCGTCAAACACAAAAAAAAAAAAAAACGCATCATTGTAAAATTAATAGATTCCATCACTCCGTTCAGAATCTAAAAAAAAATCGAACTTAAGATTTTTCAAACATAACTTGGGATTATAAAATCTTATATTATATTTATATACGCAATACACATAGTTCACAGTGTTAACATAAACGCTGTGGGTACAACTGCATTTCAAATGATACAAGAGAATATTTTATAATATTTATAAATAATGAATAGCAATGAATCGTTGATAAAAAATCAGATAAGATACTAAAAACATCCATCAAAATAAGTACGATTAGCATAAATATATAATAATTATATAAAATATTTAAAAACGAGTCACTTACACCAATGCTATTAACTTACCGATTATATTCTTAAAAGACATAAGACTTTTTTTTTTACGTGTTCGATCTTCATATTTACAACTGGCTGATAGTGACCACTATATTTATACCTATAATATACAATAAATATTCAGATTATTATAATTTATCGATTTTATTGAATATTTGAGTATATTTGTTCAGTCTAGAATCAAATATAAATAATAGAATAATATCACACAAAATAATATATTTATGTAAGCAAAATATAATTGGATAAATTATATGATCAATAACCAGCAGGTACAGAACGTATATAAATAATTATATACATATTGTGAGTACCTACATTTAAATTAAAAATTCTTTGCAGTGGCTTGACGTCGTTGTATAAACCATAAAATGTTATGATGCGAAAGCCATGAAGATGTAGACAGGGGGAGCTAATAAATAAATATCGCATGCGATCGCGGACGAAGGACGCCAAAACGTGGATTTGTATGAAATAATGTATTCAAGTTACGCATAAGTAGTGCGAAAAAATATAATATTTTTAACAATACGTGGTACTGAAGCAGTGTTGGTTCCACATAATGGTCGAGTTGAAAAACGATTGAATCTAAATTATTTATTAATTATTTATCCCGTAACGGTCGTATAACGCAAATATCACAGTGTATCGTACATAACACACGCACATACCACTTATATGTTTACGGTAATAATAAAATTGAATATCCCAAATTTTGTTTTTCTAACTGTTTTGTCGGTACGTAATATTGTATTCGAGCACACCACGAAAAACACGGCACGTTTACTTGGAAATCGATTATGCGGTCGATTATAGTGTTATTTTATTATTGTAACACCGCCGTGTTATTTTTGTGGGGCAGACGCCCGCCATTATATGAAATACGCGTGTATATAATGGACGTTAAACGCGACGAAATAACAGCAAAACAATCGCGGAAAAAAGACGTAATAATTGGTAATGAGATTGTATTTGCATATTATTATTGTCATCATATGTATACAGCAGGTACGTTATGATTTAATATGATAAACGTGTGATATGAAGAAGACGGATCGAGTGGTCTGGCGGGTCACGCCGTTTATATTTTACTTTTTTACTCTTTTTTTTCTTCATAACATGGAGATGTACAGTACGCGAAAAAATTACACGCACCTCGTCACGCTACCGCGATGCAACAGCAGCGTTTTGAGTTATTTTTTCTCTCTCATCCTGCGCCATTATATTATTCCGAAGACGCATCGGTGTATACATGATACAGGTACAGATACGATTGTCAGATACGATGTATGTTTTTAAAGATTATGTCTGCAGGAGCTGAAAAAAATAAAAATACGAAAAATCTTCGGACAACAAACAACACATCACTGTATACGTTATCTACATGACACGAAAAAAATAAGGAATAATAAATAAAAATACGAAATGAGTTAATCTTGGGGAAGGATGGTGGGACGAAATCAAACGAAACGATAATACATATTATATAATATATGCGACTTATACGTATATCTATACCGCAATAACTACCTGTGACCATTGCAGGAGACATGGATATATAATAAAATTACTTTATTATTATATTTTATTATGGTGGGTTTTCGTGAACCGGGATCCCCCCCCCCCCCGGTCATCAAGAATAACCCTTTGAATTTTCGTACAGCGATTTATAAGCACGCATTACATTGCGTATATGTATACGTATTGTATAGAAAAAAACCTTTTCGAAAAATTTTACATGCACATCGATCACACGTATACTATTATTTATTATTATTTAACGGCAATCACGTATATCTATAACGTCGTCGTTGTCGTAAATGAAATTAAATGTGGAAAACGCATACACACAGGCGCGCGCGCGCGCGTGCGCATAATGTATACCGTATTCCGCGTGTGTGTGTACCCACTCGTATACACTGGTATAATACACGTACATGAACGGGCGCGAAATCGGCAGGTGATTCGGATCCGTGGGAACGTCTTGGGTGTGTGTTTGTGTGTATGCGGTGTGCGGTTTATATGATATTATTTTATCATTCCACCTGCTTGCATTATTGGCCAGCGTGGGCTCCGAGCTTGAAATAATAATAACACTAATAATAATACGAATTCTTTATAAAACAAAAACGCGCCAGTACCCATTATAGTGCATGTAGGTATATATGTCCTCTACCCTAATCTATACACATATAATACATATATATTATAAACACAGTATTATACGCCTGGGTACTATATGATGTACGTACATATTGTAATACGCGTATAGAATAAATAATAGCCATCGTTTGTATTAATTATATAATTGAATACCTGGTTTTCATGCGATTATAATCATTAATAATTCACTTATAAAGGAAAAAATATGTAATTTTTATGTTAGAATATTTTATGTGTTTTTATATTTTTAGCGATTTAATACATTTTTGTACTCGTAATATGCAGAAAAATGCGTTTCAATTAAAAATAGGTAAAAATATGAGTTATAAACTATCCACTATGAATCTATGAAAACTTATTGACTACAATATATATAATAATATAAATATATATAACTAAGTTATAAATCGTATCTGACCTATACATGGCGATACATAATTAATGATTATACATGTGAAAATCGTAATCATTATTAATTTATCTATAGGATTACAAATAATGTGGTCGATCCAACACATCACATCTATATTTTTAAACAATTTGCCAATGATTCGGTGAAGTGCGTTTGTTGCAGGGTTTGTTAGTACAATCATCAGATAAAAATAAAAACAAAGTAACTGTGTGACGATAATATAATAATAAAAAACTTTCAAACATACCTGCGTTACACGGCTCTTCAGGTATAGTTAACGTGACCATACTTCGCGCTTTGAGCGGAAAAGTCCTGCTTTCAAGCTAAGTGTACAGCTGTCCCCAAAAAACCTAAAGATGACCCGCTTTAAAAAAAAGTCGACGTGTGGTAGGTATTTATCGATCAAAAATCACAATCATATGTATTTTATACATTTATCCCAATAAAAAATTTGTTATTTTACGCAAAACGATATGGTTTTCTTATTAAAATGTACAGGTGTTTTGAAGAAAAACATTTTGGTCACGTTAGGTATAGTATTTTATGATGGGTCGATGAATTCAGGACGAAGAAAGACGGAACAGCACTACATATCATTATTTTATAATACTATTTACTTCGCAATATTGTGCAAATAAATCAACATTGTCCATCGAACCCTTATATAATTATAAGCCGAAAAGCAAAATTTGACGATAAAAACTATCGACTATATTGCCATGAAAAGCTGCGAGATATTAAAATAATATTGTAGTCTCGAGTCCATAATTGATCGGAGTAACAGGATTTCGATGCACGAATAAGTAGGTATTTATTATAGTACCTACGGACGTTCTGACACGGATTATTTTTGTCACTAAAGTGTACCTACACGTTGTAGCTATACCGTAATAACGATAATAATGAAAATAATAATAACGTATTAAATATATATATATATATATATATATATATGCTATGCTATGCAAATGCGATAGTCATGGTATAGGTAATATGCGCGGCGGTGGCTCTTGCCTAGACATCATAGAACTATCAGATGGAAGAAAAAACCTCGACAACGACGGTATGTACAAACAATACGCCGCCGATAATAATGTGTATATTATTAATATAATATACTGTAACGATGGTCATAAATTGACATCGTACATCACTTCTTAAGTAATATAATTAAACGGCTAATATGTTGAGTGTGTAAAATGGCAAGTGGGACTAACACGCGAAGTATGTTGACGAAGGAGTCTACGGTAGCGGTCGCACGGACAATCGCATGGACTAAAAAGACAGTACAAATACACATGCAGTAGTGTAGAGTACACGTTCAACAAGGGAGTAGATTCAACTAGCGAAGAAGACACAACCAATCCACGGAGTGCAAGTCTGTGATGGGTGTTCAATAACGAAGTTCTGAGAACGAATTATCTCGTCTACACGACGGATACTCCGAAAGGTCGACAACATACAGATCCACAATATTTAATCGGTTAATTAATATAATATACTCGTATCTATATCGAATTTTACTTTATGTAAAATATAAATCCTTTATAAATCAATAATAGTTAGAGTACCATAACACCGAGGTCAGATCACATAGGACCTCGTTAAATAAATAAATAAGTACAAGAAAGAGATCGTTACAATACAATTTACTTAAGACGATATTTTTAATACATATTGGGTACCGTTTTAATTTAACAGCGGTTTATCCGATCGATTATATTATATTATATTATATTATTATACGGCATAGATAGGTATAATTATTATTTATCGTTTTGACGTATATCGAGTACATACGTATTATTATAATACATCTTCAGTACCTATATATGTGTTCGTTTTACTACGACATAGTGTATATATAACATATCAATTATAATCTTATACAATATAATATGATACTGAATATACAATGTCGCGTATTTTATCTAATTGAGTGATTCAATGGTACCTGCACGGGACCTGCACCTGAATAACCAGAATTTATTTTCGGGGCAACTGCCGGTTGACTTAACGAAAGTTGATATTTATTATAATATTTACAAATAAATTTTCAATTTACCTGTATTCGCGTTAGTCTTGTGAAATTTCAACGTTCCTGTTTCTCGTACGTAAAAACAAAATATAATAACGATCTTTTACACGTTCACTTACACTACCGAGTACCGATCCCGATGCAGGTAATGTAGGTATATAGATGCATCACGTGATACATATGAATTATACGTGTATGCGTTACATCTCGTACATAATAAATATTATAAATGTTAACGTGTGAGAGTAAATAAAATTACATAGGTAAACAACAGAGTTCGTGTGAAACCCGGGGAAAAAATTCTACATGGCTATAATACACGCGCGTTTATTACGTTTTTCAATCAAATTTTTTTTAATTTTTTTTTCTGACACATAATATATGTATTAATATATTTAAGAAGCTCCGGCACATTATTTATATCTGCAGTTTGCGTGTTCTCGGGAATACATAAATACAAAAATACTATACACAATTGTATTATAATTCAATACGTGCATGCATACACTTTCAGTAGAATTATCTAAATTCTATACATTTAAAACAACTATATATATATGCATATTTATATTAATATGTATAATATCATCGTGTAAAACATTAAATTGAAAAAGAATAAATAAATAACCGTTTAACCGTTAAACTATTCCGAAATCGGTTCGACCTCCAGCTGTTGTACGATATATTGTATTAGCATTATAAAATACACACACATATATATATATATATATATATATATATATATATATACACATTTCGTGGCTAAATATATTATTTGAATGAAATGTAAATTTTACCTGTATCGGATTCGATGTTTAAGAGTAGGTGAGTAGTGTTAATAGTGTTAACTGTTAAACGGGTAGCATAATATAATATATTTTAATCAACACAAAATACGTTGTCAAGAAGTATTATTCAAATTTATTTCAGTGTTCACATTTCCATAGATATAGAATAACACGACGATTTAATTATCAATAAAAAACATCACAACGACGACGTCGCATTACGAAATACTTTTATATCATACTCGAGTTATAAAATACCCACAATATTTTCGACACGGCTACTTTTAATAATATTTGTATATATAATATACCTATATGTAAAGCTACTAATATGTTGTTTCTTTTTATTTATTTAAATACGATTAACACGTATTTTAACCTTTCGAGTTAAATAATATGTGTAAAATAAGACGACTGTCGTCGTCGTCTGTATAATTTATTGATAATATATAAGCGCGTATACCTGCTGACAATAATTGATTACAATAATATATAACCGTAGGTAGTCCTCATTCAACTGCAGTGTTCAATCACACATAATTATTATATATCTATCTAACTATCCGTCCACGTTGGATGATCAATTGATAACGAAACAAATGTGGAACAAATCGTGGCGTTCTAATTCTTGGCGATTGATGGTTTTCTTCTGCGTTTTAATTCCAGTTATGTGAAAATAATAATAATGACAACAATAAAAATAATAATATACTCGCAGTAGATAATCTTCATTACCAAGGTATAACCTATAGAACGCACCCATGGTTTTTTTTCGTGTATTAAATAGCTGATCAGTTAGGATTTTTTGAACATGGTACATTAGTACCTAAACGAATAATTCGAACTGCAAAATATATAAATATATATATATATATATATATATTTAAGAAAAAACAAAAAATATGTTTGTATAATATACTATATATTATGTGCAAAACTATGAATCACTACGTTTGGTGTCAAACTTTGGTTATGCGATATTAGCAATATAATATATGGTACTCATAATAAAAATAATAATGGTATTCTGTACAATATAAGATTCATTTATATATAAATATATATATATATATATATATAATTTATGATTTCTTGGAATTTCAGGAAGGGTTTCAACTTTCTCAGCCTCCGTTACTGGATACGTTACCGGTGCATCTTGTGAGGACGTGTGTGCGCGTGCGTTTCATTGATGTTTATTCGCATTAACTTGTATTAATCGTATTATATAATGCGCATGTCATGATATACGATGCGCAAATTTATTCATTTTATATACACGTCATCTGTTATTATAATATGTGCGCAATGAGAAAGCGTGCGTGTCGATATAAACGTCTAAATTACATTATCCGAAACGAGATGACGGGATATGTATTACGAACGATACGCGCGTTGAAATCTCTTGAAACGCACGGTCGTGGAAACATCGCATAAACAAAACCCCGTATACGTTTTCTTCTCAGCCCACGGCGCAAAAGATTTAAACGTCGAATCGTATTTTTCTACATGAAAACAAAATATATCATCAATAG
Source organism: Chaitophorus viminalis (assembly GCA_025469195.1). Classification (NCBI taxonomy): domain Eukaryota; kingdom Metazoa; phylum Arthropoda; class Insecta; order Hemiptera; family Aphididae; genus Chaitophorus; species Chaitophorus viminalis. The sequence continues at coordinate 8,051 of JAIPRK010001996.1, forward strand.
AGCTCGGTGATGATAATAATATGATGAAGTATTTTTACGAATATCATATTTTCGTCACTTTGGAGCGACAATAATATCATATCTACAGGCATATGGATTCACTGGAAATCAAGGATAAATTATAATATTATTCCCGTTTAAAGTCATTAGTGAAGAAGTGGCTGACCTGGACATATGATATAAGGTCAATAGTAAGGTGTCCAGTGCAAATTCAAGAATATTTTCTCTAGTCCGCATGCTCCTGCAGTACGTACTGCTATTATGGTTTATTCCGAATTTGAGTCCGTCTTACGTATGATTAAGCTATGGCCAAAGAAACGCAATTAGTTCATTATATAGGTACACCGGTTAATCCTCTTGGTTTTTATTATATTATTCTTATTTTTGTTGATTACGTTTATACATTATTTCAACATTGTTTTGTACATATAGTGTTTCAAGCGTACTAGGTATATGCTATGTGTTTTATAATTTACAAACAGATAAGTAAAAGTGAATAAATAACTGCTATCAACAACCTCGGTTAACACTTTTTATTGGTATAATATTATACAAACGATGAGTTTATGAATATATAATATATTGTAACAGTGCATTTTTAAAATATAGCAACCAATTTGTTCGGAATGGACAGGCTGAGTTCGTGTGAAAATTGCGTGAAAACTATTCGAGGTAACAATATCTATACAATGGTTAAATGTACCGATAAACATAACCTATTATTATAATATACGTGTGCGACGTGTGAGCGTGTGCGTCGATGCATTAAAGTCTAAATAATAATTATTGTAATCTCGGAATCGATAAACGACGAGCGACATGCGATCGGCTCGCGTTAAAATCTCTCTACTTATTATATAACAACATAGGTATTTAAAATGCGTAATACATACTTGCTTGTGCACAAGTGAAACAGCTTTATATTATACACATAATGTATATATATAAAACGACTTGACTATGTTTCGCAGCCCGAAAACGTGTCAACCCGGGGCGGTGGGACCAGCGCCCAAATCTTAATTTCCGATTGGCGCGCTTGTGAAGCCACGGATAATATGCAGTAAAATATTGTACTTTATGTGACGCATCACTGCGCACGCGTGTGCAGGACAACAGGCGTGAGCTCAATTTATCTGCATCTATATCAGCAATGGTAAAAAACGTATTGCACACGAGAAACGCACACAATCGCTGAGTACAGGAATGTTATTATAATAATATTACTATGGGTATATTTTAATAGTGCGCGCAGTTGCAGAGCCACCGAAAAGCCGTTTATTTGCGAGAAAAAAACGGTGACGGCGCGTGGAATTTTCACTACGACTTGTATGTAAAAAGAACTGTTTGACCCCAATGTTTGATCTCCGCATTGATACAGATTACGGATAAAGGTTTAATATGAATAATAACACCACATTATTATCTATAGACTGTATTTACTTAAAATTTTATATGAATAATGTTGAATAATTTAAATAATTTATACGGAATGCGGTTAATGACACGGAGCGCATATCTAACGAACAACTTACGTGTACGAACGGAAGTGTAGACACACATAGACTGATTTCAGACATCAAAATATGTCCACACATGCACAACATAATAAAGACAAATCACGACACGATAATCGCAGCTACGCGATGTCCCGTGGCGATAATTATTTATTGCCGATCAGGATAAAAAATAAAATTAGTTTTATTAAGTTATAAGTAATAAGTTATAAGTAGTAAGTAAGTTATATAAATAGTAGTAATAAGTTTTCGTAATTGTATTGAGTTATTGTATATGTATAAGAAACAATTTTAATCAAGCCAACAGTTTAATTTTTTTATCAGTCCTAAGCCTGTAAAATTGGGAAGGAAAATTGATAAATATATAGTATAATATAGTCAAACTTGGTCTGTATTATAAACTATCGACTGTATTTTTAAAAAGTGTATTGAGCAAAGACCTATATTTATAGATTTGCTGGGCGCAATCGTGTTACGTTTTTTGCATGTAAAAAGGTAGGACGAGCGCAATCGTGTTTCACCGTCTTAGCACCGGTCATCACCCTGCACCATGGCGTAGGCCCTTTCCAACCTATTTTGATCTTCTAAGCTTACAAAGTATGTTAAATTGCTTCGGCCAGTGTCTTTCGAAAAATCATCGGAAGACCAAAGGCGGTCTTTGGTAAAATAAATTTGGTAGGTGAGTGCGGATGCCGAGTGGTTTTATAAATTGCTACTCATAGGTGCAATAACAGATTTTTCATTATGTAAATTATTTTAAACTGAATATCCATTAATACTCTCTAGCCTTAAAAAAAAGGATGACAAAACTCTTAAAATAATTAAAACGATCTTATAATTTGCATTTATTCATTTAAATTTATATATTTAATGTAAATATGTGATATTTAATTTATTAAAAATATAATCCTGATAAATTTCAAAAACCAAATTTATTTTATAAAATTTTAAAAGTATTATTATAAGTATAGGTACCTAACAACATCCTTATTTTTCGTTTTAGTTGTGATAACGATTGTGGGAGGGGGTATAATTTGAATATTGAGAGGTGCTAAGTCCTAAATTATGCTTATAATACTACTTGGATTATAAAACTCAATCCACTACTGCAGTCTATAGAATTTGAAATGTTGACAACTTGAATATTTTTACCAACATATTTTCATTATACAGCAGTAAAGAATAATTTTACTTGAGAATAAATGGTGAGTTTTCAAAGATAAGACATAGGTATACGGTAAATGATTAAAAAAAAAAAAACAAAAAAAATTGTAAATTCACTAAATTTGTTTTGAATGGAAAAAAGATTTGCGGAAAACAATATTAATGTTATCCTAAAAACTAATCCAAAGAACTGCAACAACATTCGTTACGTTCCGATGTATTCACTGGGACCGCACGCGTTGGAAGTGTTTTTGAAGTACGTCAGTTGTGTTGAATGCATCGCTAGAGAAATTTTAATTGAAAAAAAAAAGTGTTCGATAATGTGTACGTGCGCGTGTACGGTGTACCTAGGCGGCCAATACTTTCGAAACGGAAAACGTGTTTATAGATTATTGTGTTCTATCATCGTGCAGCGCGTATAGGGCGTACACACGGTACACAATCTACACACGTCCACGTATCGCAATGTACACGTAGTAAGTATATCGTTTTAAGTTTACTTAGGGGCATTCCTAGACTGTTTTTAAGGGGGGGGGTTAATGAATTTTTCTAATATAATACAAATAATAAATAAGTGTATAGGTACAGTTACGTAATTATATAATAAGATCGGTTTTTCGTTTTAATTTTTGCCAAATCTAATATAATAATATTGTCATCGGTATGTACAGAGTTTTCAGAAGGTATGGAAACATTCAAAACGATAGTAAATACTCCACTTCAAAATAATCGCATTTTATATTATAAAACGTCTTACCCACGATTATCTTGAGTTAGCATTTATCTTGCAGTAATATTAAAATACTAAAATAATTTAGACATACACAAAAAAACAGGCGATAGATTGCAAAGTAAGGTTTTCACCGACTAAAAATTTTAGCTACTCGTCTGAAAACTGGTAATATTATGATTATATTAAGTTGGTATAAACGCTGTTTTAGTGCGTGAATATTTATTACGATTCGCTAATGTATCCGCTAAAGTTATAGTTATCGCTATATTTACTTATCACAGCAGCGATTGTATGCTTCAAGTCGGGAGCATTATCGGTCAAGTTCATGAATTAATGTAAATTCCCAATTATTGCACTATGTATACACATTTTATTGCCGGAAAAGTTTCGAGTGTGAAATCCGCAGTAATTTTTCAGTGCTTGCTCTGGATCGTATAATTTAATCGTTTCTATTTATACGTGCACTATTTCTACAACTCGGGAATATTTCGTAACCGGTGCAGCCGCATTACCTCCACATCATCTCCCCAAGCAAAAATGTACTGTCAGTGAAAAGCGAATGATGTAATACGATATACCGCGGAAAACATATTGCCCATGCTGCACAGGTATTGCGAACAGCTCAAGATTCAAGAAAACGTCAAAATATTTCTACAGGTCGTATAATAATAATGTGTATGTGTATCTATTACTGCTGTTTATTATGATGTCATGTTTTGTCAATGTTTTAAATCTGACTACGAAAATACATCATAATATGTGCACACGTGTGCTCATGCGCATACATAGACATAAATTCATACGTAGAAGATTAATATCAACGCCAAATCGAAGGTAGATATACCTATATATTATATAAAATGTATTATGCCTGCCATCATATTATTGTTATTATTATGTACGTGCATGGTGTAAAGAAATGCAATAAAAATGTTTGAAAAACTTTATGGGCGTCATCAAATAAGTACACGATTATTACACATCGTACACTAGGTATTCATCGACTAATAAAATGCACTCTGTCGCAATCAAGACGCATGCGCGTACGTATTTTATTATACAGTTATATTATACAGCAAAACAAAATATTTTACAAGTACTTAGCATTAGGTAAAAATGTGCATACAGTTAATAAAACCCATATATTTTATGGTTTTGTTATGAATCAAGATACTTTGCGTATCACTAAGTATAATAATAAATAATACGTTATTATTATAAATGTATAACTAATGTTCTCCATGCGTAGTTCACCAATTAATGTTACAGTTGAGTTGCGTTATTTAGTTGTACTTGTAATTATTGAATCTGACAAATTTAGCAAAATCTTCGTTATAGGTTTAACTAATAATGATTATATAGTTGAAATTAAAGTCTCGTTAACGCAACAATATTATTCTACTGCGTTTTTATCACAATATAATATATTATTATTACTCAATATCAAATTTTTCCGGGATGCACGAAATCGGTTATTTGTGACCATAAATCATCGGGTAGAATAATAAAACTATATGCTTATTCTTTGAAATCTTTCACTTATAAAAAATAGATATATTATTACGTATTATTTATTAAGACTATTTACCATAAGATATTTTATATTATACTATATTACTATACGTCAATATGTAAGAAAAATTTGTGTGGCATGGTGTGGTGGAACGGTGTACAACATTCACTCTCAGTGCTGGAGGTTTACACCATCCGGCACTGTATTAGCAGTCAGATGGATGACCACACGACTCTATAGTGGCGTTGTCTATGCCTACACACGTAACCACGAGTTTAACCTCCTGTATAGTGAATCTTAATAAAATAAAATCTACAATAAAACTCATATGAAGAGTTAATGATCACAGCTGCCGGGCACTCTCTGAAAATAGGCCAATTAAAAAAAAAACAAGACAAATTCAAAGTGCGGTAAATCAGAATTTCTAGTATATTTATCATCGGTCTCACTAATAAGCAATGTGCAGTAGTGCTGTGCTATTGAGTTTAGGCGCATGTGGCATGCCTACGTGTTTTCGACCGGTTTTAAAGTTGTAAAATCGCAATTTAATCGTACAACATAACATATTGCCAAACGGAAAGGCGTGCGAATCGTTTTATCCTTGAGCAACGATTCAAGTAAAAATATTATATTTATATTTTATGAAAATACTGAAAATTCGTTTTTTCCAAATAAAATATCTCAAAAACAGATTTTAATCGCATTTTGAGTGACCTTAATTTGATGTCAAACTTATCTTAGTTGTATTGTTATCATTTCACTCACGCGCGTAATGGCCTCATGAAATAACGTACCGTGAATGGAAAATCGCTATTAGTCAATTTAAAAGCGCATGTATACGTTAAATATACGTATACATATCCGTTCAGTAAATTTTCAATGCATATTTTTAGAAATTCATTGTTATTTTACACTATTTCTCATATTTCGGTGCTTTGCGGTGCTAATACGCATTGTATTTGATTTACTCAGCGTTTTTCATATGACCATTCATCATAATCAAAAAGTTTGTAGAAAAAATTTTTAATGATTAATATAGAAAAATCTTCATTTTTTCGTTTCATTTTGTGTAGTACATAATCATAAAAATTCATAAATACATTTTAAACAAATAGGTTTTCTTTTTTTTTATAATTTTTTGTGTTTTAAGTCACATTATTATATGGAGATTTTAAGGTTTTATAAATGTATTATGAAACAACTCGTATTCTAGTGTTTTAAAGTTCAAACCCTGATTATTTGTTTCAAACATGAAATGCGGATTAACAGTCTGCAGAGTCCATACGGCACTGACAGGCAACCTCATCGATGACGCATTCAAGACAGAAACGTAGTTAGTTGAAACTAATTACTTTAAGTCATAATGTACCTTTATCCTGTACGACACGAATTTGAATTCAATATAATATATATTTAAACCACTGAAGGTTGTAAACATTTTGCGGACCTTCAGCAGTAAAAATAATCTTTGAAAGCGCGGATACCGGGGCGGCGAGCTTATGAGCTGATAAAATAACTCATTTTTTATTTTATATTTTAAGAAAACTAGCGCATATAGTTATAGTGTACGGTCGGCAAGTATACCACGTCTTATTATAGCGTCACACAGGTTAAGAACCGTTGACCTATACGGCTATACAATAATTTAATTTATTATGGTCACTTTCTATTTTCTTACGAAGATCTCTTGGGGCAACCCTTTGCAATCGATTACCGAATACGAAGAATACCGCCGAGGACTTGTAAGTACATGCGCACCTGTGTGCCCGTGAGAACTCGCCACTAAGGACAGACAGCAGCATACACATGTATGTGAGTGTGTGTGTGTGTGTATGTGTGTGTGTAATGGACTAATCGGATTCCACGGCCGCATAGTCGCTTATATATTAATATACACGTGTGTGTGTGTGTGTGTGTGTGTCGATGCATAGGTATGAGCGGTAAACAGCAGCATCAACGACCGAGCAGGTGCATCAAGTCGAACATGATTTTTTATTTAACATTTTATTTTACCTTCCACCAAATTGTTTTTTATGGTATGCCCGTGACTCATGCGTCTATATGCGCTCGTATATTTTATACTCCTTTGATTTGATTTTTTTTTTCTTAACGTAGCTATTAGTATTGTGCGTGTATGTATGTGCATCGTAACGACATCGCAGCCGATTTAAGTAAAACAATACACACACACACACACACACACATATCCGCTTGTTACATGCCGCTGTTAAACTCGACAAAACGATATTGTGTGATGTGTATTATAATGTATATGTATGTGTAGAAGATAAAAGGGGAAAAAACTCAACAAGCGAAAAAGGGTTTTGACAAAGTCAAATACTAATACTTCTGTTTTTGACCGTTTTAAACACATAAATTATTTTATATACACACACACCCATTATGTATACTATACGAAGGACCATTTATTCTGACCGCACAGGTGTCGGCCCCGGAGACTTTACTGGTACGACTGAATTCCTGGACGCAGTCTTTCGCGTTTATTGTATTTTTTTTATTATTTAAGTAAAAAGTCGTCCTTCCCGAGTAGCCGGCTTCTCCGATGGCAACAAACTGTCTTCGGCTGCCACCGAATTCCGTGCGATAACTCATGTGAGTCCTTGTCGGAAAACAAGTTCATCTGCTGTAATATTATTTTATTAGAATATATAATGTATACCCTATGTGTATTGGTGAACAGATAATATTTTCGTCGTTATTTTGAAAGCCGTAGGTGATCCAAGTGTGATAAAGGAGTCCTGGAAGTGTCTGATTAGATTACATCAAGCTCAAAACCGTCAACAGCATAATATACTTACGTAATCCTATACGATTTTTTGAAATCGATTCGGTAGTCTTATTTAACCATACATAATTTTATTTAAATAAACCTACGAATAATATTACATTACGCTATTTATTCGGGCTAAGAATGATTATTTTATCGATTGATTTTCAATACATATAATTTATACAGTGTTTCGGCTATGCAGTGTCTTACTTCGGTTTGAAGAGAGGCTAACAGTATGTATAATTACCATTCGCACAACTAACCATCGATATTTTGTCAATCAGTTTTTAAACCGCTCAAAACAATTTACAAAGATAACTGCTTAAACGTCTTAAACACTTCGTATAACTCCATGCCACGTGAGTTATGTAACTTAAGTTTTTTACATGTTTCCTAGACATTTCAAGAGGTGTATATAGTATTATAATATTAATTTTAGAACTGCTAAACAACCCTCTTCAATCGCCCTTATAAAAATGTACCGCTCCTAATAATACGTGTAAGACATGACGAAATGTGTGTAAGAAGAATTTGTGATTTTACTGTCATACAGTGAGAAAACCACGAGATGCTTACGAGTCGAACATGTATGTCATATAAGTACTAGTTAGTTATTTACTGAACAATAATCAACTCCTCAAAATGCGTATCAAGATCTTTTTTAATTACACGCGATGTTCAATAAAAACTTTTTAAAACATAAAAAAAGGTATAATGTACTTTCATATCACTTACCTACCTGTTGGGTTGTTGTTATTAGTTAGCATCCACATTCCACAATCAAAAACCACAACACCTTTTTCGTTGATTACTGTCTTTAATATACATTAATAGAATATTGTTGTTTCTATTACACATTAGTACCGTTATTATCGTATTCCTAATTTTGTCTTACTTCCAAGCATCTCTACATCTATTGATTTTAATCATATATATTATCCATTTTAGGTACAATATACATTTTAATCGTGATTGAGATTTCATAGACTCTAACCGTTAGAACATTGTATTTTCTAGAGATTTTCCCGGTCCGTATACTTCAGACATGACGTATACCTATACTTCGACATTTATATTTCAAAACATATATACGGCCGCTGTTAAATTTACCGCTTTTCATTTCTTAAGGTATAGGTCCATTTAAGTCTCGGGATTTCATTTTAAGTGCGCTTTGTGAGTCTAAAACACAAAATATTAATATACAAGATGATTATTACTCTTTTTTGGTCATTTGGTATTCAAATCTAGAATCAAACCAAACGTACACTATACGACCTATATAACCCTCCCAGTCTATATGTCTTAGACATATAACTGGAGCCTCATGTAACATGACCAACGCGCACGTAACCAAAAAGTAAACATATGTATTTATCCAACCGAAAACTATTTCAACATTTTCAACCCTTAAAAATGATATAACAGATATATTCAAACAATTTTTTCTAGTGCACCTATACATATATATATATATATATATATATTCATCAGTTGATGAATTCCTTTGAAATCTTAATTAATTTGACATAGTATGTATATAACCAATATTCTATGTCAAATCAGCCAGCACACTGAATGATCAGTTTCGCAAGAATTAGACTTGGTTAAGGCCAACATTTTTAAATCCCTTCTTTTTGCACGTCTAGAATATAGATTAACTACGTTAAACTTCAAGTTCATTTATTTTGTAGTTTTATGCAAGTATTTTAGAGTCAGTGAGGTATATTTGAAAGTTTGGTCAGAAACTTCGTCAAATTAAAGCATAGATGAGGTCAATTTTTGAACTTCTTATTATTATACCTAATTTCGAAGAAAAAAAAGTAAAATTGGCAAAAATTAGACTACGATTTTAGTTATTTGATTGTTATTTTGATTATCATATTGACTGGAAACGTGGTCTACTGGGTACTTTATATGCATCATCAATCATCATAAAGTTAACACAATACCAACATGAAATATTACCTTGGAAACCAATTAGTGAAAAAAAAAACCATACGTCCATCCCAGACCCAAAACAGCCATCGACCCTTAAAAATGCGATTTTTGATCCTTGATCCTTTGATCCATGTTCTTCTTCAAAGTATAATTTATCTCTTTATAAAATGTCATTAAAATCGGTTCAGCGTTTTAGGTGTTAAAGCGTAACAAACAGACGGAGTTACTTTCACGTTTATATTATTGTGTAGTCGGGATTAATAATTAAATTTCAATCTTATATTTTCCCATGCTTGTAAGGTTGTAAATTTGAAATATTTCACTTACGTGGTTATAGATGATTAAAAATAAATAATATATTGATAAAACACAGAAAACATTGATTATGAATAACTTATAAATTAGGTATCATTTATCAACCAAAGTTTACGGATTAAAAACCCTACCTAGATACTGTTTATGGTCAATTTCAACAGTGAATGAAAAAGTAGTGTATTTTCAATAATATTTTAAAGTGTATAGTTTAAATTAATTATATTAAGGATTTGTTAAACAACTTTTAAATTATATATGTTGTGTTCATAGAAATGTAAAACAACTAGATAGTGGATTTGCATAATACATTCCCATAGGAACATTGAAGTCTAGTGGTCATTTGCGAACAGGAAAATGTTAAAAAATAACTCAATTGATAAGATTATAAGAATACCTATACATATGTATATGATATAATAATATAATATATATTACAAATATGTACAATATACATATTTGATACAATCAATCATGCAATTTTTCCCTGTTGACATATGGCTGACTTCAATATATTGTCTTATAGTCGGTTATCTAGTTTTTTTATATATTTATGTTTGTGTATTATAATGTATGTAGTAAGTAACTATGTTATATATTTTCTTTATTTCATACAATAAACCAAATTTAAAAAATGTTCACTTAGAAATAAAAAAAAATATTTTTCATGGAAATGAAATATTTCAAGAAAATAAATTTCATGAAATTTTACAACCCTACATGCTTGTACTATACAATTACTAAAGAGTGTTTTTATTCATACCTGACACAAAATTTCTTCGACCAATTTATTGACAAGATCTTCAGGCTTATATATAGACGCAATAATAGAGCGTGTTATAAGAATATTTGCATAAAGTGATCTATTCTGTATACGTATACTCGGTAAGACTTCTTTCCTTTGGGCATTTATAAAAAAATTATACACTTGTGTGCATATCAACATATTATAATATTGTACAGAAATGTAAGTACATACATATATTTTTTCAGACAAAGACCTGTCGCGACCGAGTAAAATTAATAACCGGCATTGCTTCCCAAAAACGGTTTGACATATCAAACAAATATACGAGCTATAATAAAATCTGCACGTTTGAGTGTAGCGTTTGTAAAAAGAAATCACGTTTTTCGCGTATTAAAGTACGTTTACAACACCGCCACACGAATCACGTACGACTCGCCGCCCCGCCATATGCTAAACTCATAAAGTTATGACCGTATTATCATAATGCAGCGTTTATGCACTAAAAAGGTCTCCGATCTGATAGTCGAGCGCAGGCGGCTTACGAGCTGTGTGTTGTATACTCGTACACGAACCGACCTCAACAAATATTGTATCATGACGTGAATTATTCTGTAACCAATGGACGAGTTCTAAGTGTACAATTATTCGTGTTTTATCTATTTTGTTGCGACACAAATAACCGTCGAAAACTATTTCAAATGTTTTTATAAACACATATGCACACATACCTAATCCTAATTCATAAATACTTATTCAATATTGAAAGGAAGCCACACCTACCATCCGCATGTGTTGTCTTCATCTTACAAATATATAAAACGCAGCAAATTTGCGTACGGTAGTTTAAGTTATGTGTTGTTAGTTTTAACTTACTTATATTAGCACAAACTGACCTAATATCAAACTTATTGGAAAGAACATTATTTGTATTTTATTAGGCTGTTTATTACGATATTTGCTAACATTTTAATATTTCACATTATTATAAATCACTTCAAATTTAAAATATCGAAAAAACCTGTCCAACGAAACTCAGATAATATTCTTTCCAATAAGTATATTGATAATTAATATATATCTGCTTACGCTAATATTAGAGCTAACAAAATATCATTTGAACTACTAAACACAAATTTGGTATGTTATACCTACTTCTGTAAGACGAAGACAACTCATGCGGGCGAATGTAGTATTTTCTTAAGAATTAATATATTTGTCATAGTAGTATGTAATTTTCATAATCGACGTCGCTCATTGCTAGAACACTTCTACATTCACACGATTTTTGGTATGAAACCAGCAATAAAGATGTTTTTACTTATCACCTACAGCCAAAGCATGACTTAGCGAAAAGTTCACCCTTGCGGACATGAATGAGCCAACAAATTCTACCTACAGCTTCACATACTTTTCCAGTTATTTTACCTACAATTTTTTTTTTTTTTTTTAACACCATAACACTTATTATATTCATAATATCATATTTACGATTACTTTTGTCGTAATACTGTAAAAAATCTGGCTGGCGGTAATCGTACAAAATAAAACATGACATTGTTATTGGTATTCGTACCGGATAAATAGTAAATATTTGATTCACGCGGTATACATGCCGGGTAAATAGGTGCAGCAACCAGACCACGGGTGCCAGAGCTCGACAGAGAAAAAACGTTCTCGGATTGTTGACACGGAGTGAGAAAAAAAATAGAAAAAGAATAAACAAGTGACGGTGCATTAAAAAGTGTTTTGTTGTTTTTACCATATTATTATTATTATACCGAACCGCGCCGGAAATGAATTTCGATCCGGTGCCACCACTGCCGATCTGATGGGAGTTCACGATTATCGGCTGTTCGAATGTAATAAATAATAATAAAACAAATTGTAAGGCGGTCGTGATTTACAATAAAATATCGCATCATTGTGTATTTGTGTTGGTATGGTGCAGTGCGGTTAGCCGACTTCACGTCGTCGGTGGTTTTATCCTATACGTACCTATTTTATATTGTACAAAGTCTCTTACGCCTATATATGATGCATGTGCGTGTGTGTATGTATGTGTCTGTATTATTATATACCTCTGCGACGACGACAACGGTGGCCAACATTCGAGTAGAAAACATATCATATTATATTGTATAAATAAAAAATAAAAAATCGTTTTCATTGCATGAAAGGTACGCGTTTCCGTCCCACGATCTCATCAACCCCATCATTTGTCATTAATATTCGACTTGCAGCCGCATATATGTGTATAGGTATAATTAAATACGAGTACGCGTACATTGGGTTTTGCCAGTTATATATCTAGGATTTTTCCACGGTGGGTGGATACACAAATATCATTACACAATATATATTGTATGTGAAGAACATTGAATCTACATAACAATAATGTGTATCTACCTACAATGATGCTATTGTACACAAAGATGTAAACGAAATACTATTTTTCTTTTCCAAATTATAAAATAAAGCCGAATTTTCTTGAGGGAGTATATGGGGACTAAAGATATTGAATGTTTTATCAGACGTGACAGTTGTGTTTTCAAATAGGTATCCAGGTATTGCAAAACATCTCGAAAATATCGCACACAGTACGCGCGTTGAAACCAACCGTCTCGGAGATCGAATCTAAAGAAAAACGTTCGAAAGGCATTATTGAAAAAAGATAGTATAGTTATAATATAATATTATAATATGTTTACATTCTCGTGTACGTCTCGTTAACCAAATCCAATACGCGTGGTACTCGCGGCTAATATGTATCACAATCTGTCGAAAACTAGTTAAGCGGGTTATCCGATTTCAAAGTAACAAAACAGTATTGGACCCGATGGAGGTTCATCGTTTAAGTGCTCGTGTAAAAATAAAATATTATATTATGCAGCGTGATCTGAAATCTCGCTGCCCTGCACGCATTTTAAATTCAGAACCGATGCATTAAACAATAATAATTATTGTCTTACCGCATTATTTTTAACTCTCTTCGAGAGCTGCAGACAAAACTCTATGTGGTCAAATCGAATGAGAGGTATTTTCCCAAGGACGACTTTTTTCTACCGACTACCAATTGACCACATTCCTTTTTTTTTTTAAAAAAAAAAACAAAGAAACGTATAACTATTTAAAACGTTTAGAAATGTTAAAAATGCAAAAGCCCTGTTCACACCGACTCGTTGATATTCGTCATCACGAGCAGTAAATTATAATAATTTTATAAAATGTAAACACAACGAAAAACTCTGCCCAAATGTTATATTCTCCACGTACAGGACGAGTCCAACACTTGCTATAGTTTAAACTCATGTACACACATATCCGGGATTTACCAATTCATACTGGTCCTAGCACAACTAAAAGTTATCGGGCCTCGGGCGTCTAATAAAATATGAATACAATGTTTATTAACCCGTTTTAGATTCTGAACGGAGTGATGGAATCTATTGATTTTACAATGATGTGCGTTTTTTTTTTTTTACTTATTTTTGTGTCTGATGACACCTTTTTTGGCAGTAAAAATGCTTCGATTTTCTCAAACAGCAACTTTTCTGATAGGAAAGTGAATGTCAATGGTAATTGGGTGAGTCAAAAATCCTACTTTTTCTATACTTTTTAAAAAAATTGAAAAAACCAATAAAAAAATTACAAAAAAACAGGAAATTTTATGCAAAATCACGTTTTTACCAAATACATTTTTTTTAAATGCTTTAACTCAAAAACTAAAAACCGCAACAACTTGAAATTTTCACCAAATCTTTATATTGGCGTTTTCTATACATGGTTATGTTTTCAAAGTATTTTAACATATTTTGACTTATTAATAGACAATTTAAATTTTCGATTTTTGTAAAATTTTATTTTTTTAAACATCTATGAAATTTAATTGGCTAACCAAAAACTCTTGAAAATATAATACAAGGTTTATAATAAGTTAAAATTATCGTCACTAAAAAATATCGGAAATCGTATCACTCAAATTTTTTTTATAAGCCTATAAAGCTCAAATTTGTATAAAATGTGTCAAAATCATGATAATTTGCAAGTTATTTTGTAGATAAAAAATCATAAAATTTTTTCTGTTTATACTTAAAGTTCAAAATTTTAACACTAGTTTGTCCATAAGCTAATATTCAAAAATATATAAAAAAAATTTTACCGGATCAAAAGGAAAAAATTTTATGACTGTTTGAAATTTAAATTTTTACGAAATTGCATAAAATAGCGATTTATGGTCAAACGATTTTAAATATTTGTTATAATTCCAAAAGTATAAGTCGCAGTAACTTGAAACTTTTACCAGTTGTTAAGATAGACATTTTCTCTATGTCATATTTTTTTCAAAATATTATATTGATTTTTAAGCCACTTATAGACATTTAAAAAATTCGAATTTTTAACATTTTTTTTTTTATAATCAGTGATAAAAAAAAAAATTGACTAATACAAAATACTTGAAAATTTAATAGAAGATTCTACAGAAATAGTTATTATTGTCATTCAAAAATTATTAAAATCCATAGGCACAATTTTTTTTTATAAGTATTTGAACAGCGAATATTGACATAAAATTACATGTAAAATATAATATAATATATAAAATTCTAGACCGACAAATCATATCGGTTTTTTTAAAATGCTCTAACTCAAAAACGAAAAACCGCAACAACTTGAAATTTTCACCAAATCTTTATATTGGTATTCTCTATACATGGTAACGTTTTTGAAGTATTTTGACTTATTTTGAATTATTTATAGACAGTTTAAATTTTCCATTTTTGTAAGTTTTTTTTTTTGAAATATCTATAAAATTTATTTAGCTATCCGAAAACTCTTGAAAATTTAATACAAGATTAAGTATAAGTTACACTAATTGTAACTAAAAAATATCGGAGATTGTTTAACTCAAATTTTTTTAAAAGCCCATAAAGTTTAATATTTGTATTAAATATGTTAAAATCGCAATAATTTGCAAGTTATTTTGTAGTTGAATATTCATAAAATTTTTTCTGTCTATAACTAAGGTTCAAAATTTTAACACTGGGTTATCCATAAGCTACTCTTCATAAATCTATAAAAAAAAGTTCTACCGGACTTAAAGGAAAGAATTTTATGACTGTTTGAAGTTTAAATTTTTACGAAATTCCATACTATTGCATTATATTTCAATTTAAATATAAAATACTAATTTATTATATACCCATTTTAGACAAACATATTAACTCCATTCAGAATCGTTATTCGTATACAATAATATCTATCATTGCATTCGTGTTTAACAAATCCGTTGTAATAATGACCTATCCTATTTTTGTTTAATCAGCCATAATTTTGTTTCTCCGAGATAAATTATACGTATACAACTATAATTTTGTTTGCCTGTTGTCAGTGAGTCCAGTGCAAATGATACGCGTTTGTCCTTGCTTGATTAATATACGTATAGTAGAGCCTATTGTCATACGCACCACGTAAAGGCTTAACGTATACGTTATACAACAGATGTTTTTGTAGATTTATTCCCTGACTGAGAACTAATAGCTGTAAGACCTGTTATAAATGACCTATTTGGTTCTTCTCCTGGTAATCACGAAAAATGAGAGTACTGCGCAGAAGTTTTACTGAATAAAATCTCTCATATTTCATACTCTACAACTCTACAGAATCGTTTTACACTCAAACAACTGACTACAAAAACGAGTACTGGATAAGAAAATAATTATTACACCGCCTTAGTACCTTTAAAAAGTCGATCGTTTAAATAAACTCTTACCAAACCTCGAGATATCAAAAAAAAAATAATAATAAGAAACATTTCAGTACTTAAAAAATAAATCTTCAAATGAACTCAGGTAAAATAAAAAGATATAAAACAATATATAATGTGTTATTTATTATGATGTATGTCTTAATAGTTACAATTTATAATTTATACGTCATATTATTTATTTATTTAATAAAATACAACAATTACATATTATATATCTCACATTATGTTCAAAATTTAAGAAGTAACATAAAAACTAATCAAGAAAATAAAAACGACAATCATATGCTATAGCTTCAAATAACCCGTGGAAATGACAGCCCTTCCAATAACCCACGGAGGTGACAGCGCGATTTTCGACTTGGCCGCTTTCTTAGTATTCATCATACATTTAACTTTTTCTGCGGTGACGAGAACCGGTATCCGCCATTAAATTAATTTTTTATATAACTCAAATATTATGTTTATATACTAAACTACAACGCTTTATATGTTTACAACAGTTTTTATATAATTATGGCACATACTTATATTCGACAAAACTATAGTGGCGTATATATTTATCTTTAAAAAATATGATACAAGTATACAACTAAATGTTCATATCCTGTACGAACTCATATTAAAAAATAATACCTCATATTTGTTATGGAAATTTTCGACATTTTTTATTAGTTCTTATTATATTTTATTCAATTTGACTGTGATGACATTTTTTTATATAATATCGGAAATGTCTGCGATGAATCAATATAGACATGCCAATGTAATATGGTATGTATATATAGTTGATCATGTCCACAACCTATCCACTATTAGTAAAGTGCTATTGATGGTAGAATATTCTAAAACCACTTGCCCTATCAAATATGTATCAATAACAATATGTATTTGAATAAAGCTCAATACAGCTTATATGAACATATTATATTTCTTATATTAGTTTTTAACACGACGTGTGTGTGTACAACACTGCAGGTGATACTCAAAAAGATAATATGAATATTGAGTGTCCGATTAAGTTTTTATTTATTGTCAAACTGTAAATACCACTTGAACAAATGTTATATTCCATATGTCGTTTTTTCGTCCGGGTCTTAATTATTGTTAATTTGAATGTTGCTGCACCGGGGAACATATGGAAGGATGAAAATCATTAGACTTAAATGTTACGCGTGTTCGGCGTTGTGTTCTGCACATGGACTTTTTATTTGCCTTGTATTATTATAAGATATTCACATGTTATGTTATTATAAGAATGGTGTATATGTAAATGTGTATCTATATCGTATTAATGGCTGGTCGCTGGTACCTTTATGTATTTTAAAATTAAAAATACACGATATTATTTCTTGCAAAACGTCTGTTGCTAGTTTGAGTATTATAATATAAATTTTATATTATAAACTATAATAAATAATAATATTAGATGAGCTGTTGTAACATTATAATAAATTCGACTGCAATATCAATGGTCGCAACGTTTGTCATCAAACGTTTTTGAATAATAATAATAATAATAATAATAATAATAATAATAATAATAATAATAATAATAATAATAATAATAATAATAATAATAATAATAATAATAATAATAATAATAATAATAATAATAATAATAATAATAACTATAAATTACCACAACGGATGGCCGTCGTCAAACATAAAATTATTAGCGGTCATTTCGTATATATTAACCTTTTGTGTTTAACATTATACTATACGGTCAATAGCTGTTTAGAACAGAAGAACCAGCAATAGCGTTGTGTCTATCGAGGAGTGTTTCCCCACGTGTTAAACTTTGGCTCGTTTACCATTCAGCCGGCCGACTGCAGAGTGCATATTGATTAATTCGTTCTTCGGTACCTGCGAAAAAAACATGACACGACCATAAATCATCGTACCGAAACTTTTATCGGTCGTGATCTGCACTTTGTGAAATACAAATGAGATTTTTTTTTAATCTTCAAATTTGTACAGACAAACGAGTAAATAAGAAAAAAAACGTATAATATGTAATTACTGCGTATATCTACAGTATTATACTGTATATTGACGCATGCTAATTTCCTGGTTTCTATTATAACTGATTTATACGTGATAGATAATACATAACCGATATTAATATAAAACCAATATATAATGTATACTATACTTAGAAATGGGTAGGTTTAATCAAATTCTTCCACTACTTGAAATTCATCTGATGTGAATAAAATTTAACCACTCGGCTAAACCGTAATTAAAATTGTATCAAAATGTAATAATAAATAATATAACCTATATTATAATGAATACTCTATAGTATAGACTGCAGTATAATTATGAGTATAATAGAGGTACATTGTTTTTATTTAATATTACTATTTTTGGCGACGCCTAGTTGTGCTACATATTCGTTTATTAATATTGATATAATATTACTTATATTCAAATTTAACGAATCGAACAGTGCAACTGCGATCTAACGTTAACGGAACAATTGCATTACTGTTTAGCACGTCATGTAGGTATTTTAAATGGAGTTCAGAAATTTTAACAATTTTTACAACAATTCGAGTACGAGCATCCTCTAAGTAACTCTAAGTATTAATAATACATACTTCGATCGTACTATTACTGACATTTTCCATTTATAGAAACCGCAGTATGGCGTTTCGATTCCCACATGTTTCCCGTGTCAGCCGTACGCTGCACATACCGCCGCACATATGTACTACGCGCGAAGTCTTATACTTCCTCCAGACACTGCTGCTGCCGCCACGCTATGGATATCCAGACTAAATTTAATTCGACGAACTATTAATTTTTTCCCTTTTTTTTTTTTACACATTACCAACGGACAACAATCGACCCCCGCCAGCGAGATGGTCCTCGGACGATACGACAATACAGATGTTTTCTGTAAATATAGTCGCACACACACACACACACACACACACACATACACACCTGCCCGATGATGTGCATATGTACACCAGCCGTCCTTATGAATTTATAACACTATCATACCTTTGAAAGCAAGTGCGGCAGTCAAATCGATTAAAATGAAAAAAAAACTGCTGATATCACGTTTTATTCGAATCCAATTGGGTTAGTTATACTGATAACTGTATTACCAAAAATTCATCGCCAAACTACATTGGTATGCATAGGTATGTTTACCCGAAAGTTAGCTGGAAAATCGTGATTCTTGTTGGGTTTATTAGATCCCTGCAGTCCTCTCCGATGATGGGTCCAATTCTAAAATATTTCAAAAAAGTCACGCTATTCACGGATTAAACGACATGAAAAGAAGGTTTTTGTTTAAAATAAACAGCCATTTCAGTATTAATTGAGGCTACCGTTTTCAAATCCTAAACGAATCGCCTAAAACTCAGATGATTTGTGGGGGTTGTGATGATCAGAGAAATAACTTGACTAGAGCCAGTTGAACAACCGCGCAGCTCTTTGCTACGCCGTACAACATAAACGGTTTTTTCGAATTCGTCCTTTTTTTCATTTTTTCCTTGGTCTAAACTGCATGGCTATGTGTAGTAAAAATGTTTCACTCGTTTGAAAATCACTCGTTTCACAATGTTTCAAATCAACGTGTGAGATAAGACTAATCACAATAACGTAACATATTTTGTTTTATGGTAGCAGATTGTCCTGTAAGATATAATGTTGAAGAAAAACTCGAACGTCCTGCATGCCTTTTGCGTGAACCGCGCTATGCTTCTACCGATGAAACCTCTACAGGAAAAGGATTTATGTTTACAAGAATCTTTAATCTTATAATTTTAAACATTTTTAGAATACAGAAATGACATCTTTAGCGAGCATGTGGTCGTGTCCTAGCCTTTTGTCTGTAATATGGGTTATTATTGGTTTCTGAAGAGTGTGATATGAATGCATGCGTGCATATTTGTGTGTGTGTGTGTGTGTGTGTGTGTAAGAGAGAGAAAATATTCATCTACGTATGCGCCACAAGTGTCGTTTCAAAACGGGAAAACTTCCCAAGAACTTCCGTGGCCTACGCGAAGCTACAGCGTCTGAGCCAATTTTATTCACACGAGACTATACGTATAACACGCTCTTGAGGTCTTGCGGATGATTGTGATTGGGCGGCTTCGGTCACCCTCAACCCGCGGCGCAATCACGTTTCTTTACGACCACTCCGTATACGTCGTCGTCTTATTCGTCGTCATCTGCACACCACCGCCGGTCTCTTTTTCTCTTAGCCGCCACCGCTACGAATCGCACTGGCCGTACGTCATGTACCGACCAAAATTTAAATTTATTTATTTCCCCGCCGCCGCCGTATACCGCTATGGTTGTTACAAAATATTATGTTGAAGATACGCGCGACTTAACACCGCGGTATTAGATAAAATAAAAATATAAAAATAGCGGTAACGAAAATAAATCGGCAAACCACAAGTATATTTAACATTATAAATATACATATAAATATATATATATGCGTGTGTAAATCTGCGAGCAGATACGAAACTGGAATTCGTTCCTCTCAGCTATATGGACTGCGGCAGCGGTATGCATAATGAGTAGGTATAAACATGCCTAATGTACGTACGCTAAAGGACGTAAAGATTATCAAGATATATTATGTGTACATGTATTCATGCAGGATAAAATAATATTATTATACAACCGCATACACGTGTACCTATAGGTCTGTAATGATCTGTACTTTTAGCGATCTGTGATTTATACGGATAATATAGCCAACGATTTTTAGAAAGGATACGACGCTGTACCTACACCTCTACGGCTTCTATGTACCCTTTGTGGCCAGTGGGCAAATTTACCGTAGGTATACAACAATAGAATACTAAAAATGTATACGAGACGGTATCTAATGTACATTATAAAGGTTATCATCGTTATCGAAAATGGTTTATGGTAAGTTGTACGGTGCCAGCTATCATCGACTAAAATCGCGCTATGTTTAAATTAAAACGGTTTTTTTATTCTTCTTAAATTTTAACCGTCAATATTACATACAGAATATGTAAATCTCTGTACGGTATAATGAATACGGTACGTCGGTACATCTCATTTAATATAATACCTATATTGCTACGCAGCTATTTCGTTTATAAACCCTGAATTTTTTTATAAGTCTTCTTCAGGATTTCCTAGAATGTAAATTGATAAGAAAAATTATAAAACCAACACTACGAGTAAATGCAATTTGGAGTGATTGCTATTTTAATTTTTAGGTTTCACAGAAAATCATTTGAAAAATATCTTAGTTAAGAATTTTATAAAAATCGCAATTATTTCAAGATAAAATATTCACTAAAAGTAGTCCATATTGTACTATATATAAATATATATGTAAAATAACATATACAAATATCACAATATCACATATTTTCTTATGCCATACACAAAGTTCAAATTATGTCCTTTATATTTATTTTTAGATTCTGAACGGAGTGATGGAATCTATTGATTTTACAATGATGTGTTTTATTTTTTTTAGATTTTGAACGGAGTGATGGAATCTATTGATTTTATAATGATGTGTGATTTTTTTTTTGTGTGTTTGGGGATAACTTTTTTGGTAGTAAAAATACTTCAATTTTCTTAAACAGCAACTTTTCTGAAAGGAAAGTGAATGTCGATGGTACTTGGGCGTGTCAAAAATCCAACTTTTTCAGAACTTTTTAAAAGCGTCAAAAATAACGATAAAAAAATTACGAAAAAACGAAAATTTTTTTATAAGCCTTTGAACAGCGAATATTGATATAAAATTACATGTAAAATATAATATAATGTATAATATTTTAGACTGACAAATGATATCGGTTTTTGAAATTTGTTCTAACTCAAAAACCAAATAAAGCAAACACTTGAAATTTTCACCAAATCTTTATATTGACGTTTTCTATACATGGTTAAGTTTTCAAAGTATTTTGACATATTTTGACTTATTGATAGACAATTTAAATTTTCGATTTTTGTAAGTTTTTTTTTTTTTGAAATATCTCCAAAATTTATTTGGCTGTTCGAAAACTCTTGAAAATTTAATGCAAGGTTTATTATAAGTTATTCATATTATTTTAAAACATTTTATGACTGTTTGAAATTTAAATTCTTACGAAATTGCATACTATTGCATTATATTTCGATTTAAATATAAAATACTATATTATACCTAATATACCCATTTTAGACCAACTGTTCAGAATCGTTCTTCGTATACAATGGTACTTATCATTGCATTCAAATTTAACAAATCCATTGTAATGACCTATCCTATGAACGAGGTGCACTCCACCCCCAACTGTACAGCAAAGCGAGGCTCACCCGTTTTATTATTTTGTGAGGTATGTATTTCTTATACAGTGTTTCTAGTATACTATGTCCAAAGAGCGAATGTAAAAGAACGAACATTCGCTTGCCTAGTCTTATAGTGGCTCACACGCTACTCTAAAAGTATTTTACATATATTTCAGTACTACCTCCGTATATAAAGAGTAGAATGATTGTGAATAGTTTATTATATGTATTTGAATAAGGTCCAAAGTTTTTCAAAAATTACCCAAGACCAGTCATATCTAAGTTCTTGGTTTCTTATATTTTCAAGTAAATTTAAAGGTCCAATCTCAGAATATCGGAAGTTTGCATGTAAGAATATCATTAAATAAAACAAAAACATAGAACCCACCAACCAAATTTTAGGAATTTTCCTAGCTCGATATTATTGTATATTTGACAATTATAATTAATACAAAAGTGTAATAAGCGTACCACCATAAGAAAGAGACGAAATACATTGTTCCCACCACGCCATACCCACTACTATTTTAAATATAATTACGTGTATGTGCACACAGATGCTGGGGCATCAGGGAGTTAAGGAGTTAAGGTTTCGTATTTCTTGCGTATATACACATTGTTTTATCTGTGCGACTGCAGTTCATACATACGCGTATTACAACGATGTTATTAATGTGTTGAACACAATATTATTGTAATCCGATGAAAATTGCGCTCGTATGTATAATATAATGTATGACGATGAGTCCAGGTTAGACAAACGAACAACAGGTGCAAAAAAACTAATGATATTACAACTATTATAATGCACGGATATACCTATATACCTGTAGTAAACACACGCAGAGACCGGTGACGGATGGAGACGAAAAAGTTTTCATGGTCCGCAGAACGCCTGGGTGGGCGTGAGAGGATGAAACAGGAATCACGGCCGCCACACCGTGCCCGCACATATAGCTACATTGTACGCTGCAGTTGCACGGCGCGTAATACGTCGTCCATAAATCCTGTGAGGGAGGGGGGGGGGGTGATAACCGCACGACTGCATCGCGCGTTCGGATTTCGAATGACCGTGCGATAATATGATAATAATTCGTTATTGTTTGGAAAAATTAATAATAATAATACATTATCACCGGTTCCCATCCGTTGTGCAACGCGTTTACAGTATATCTACTATAATATTATATTGTGTTCACATATGTGACGTTTCTCACAGGGATATAGGTTTTCAAAAACAGGGAAAAAAATATAATTAAAAACCACGTAACGCAGAAGGTACACACATAATATTATACATAGGTGCCCCGACCAGGTGCGCGAACACACGTTACTTGGCCTCGTGAGGAATTGGTCTGGGAGGGGAGGGGGTCCTGTGCGTCGCCGATCTACGTGAAAAACTATGTATAATGTATAGGCGCCACGGAAGTGAAAGAGATCGCTGGGATCAGTGAAGAGAAGAAAAAACCAACGGCCATCGAATGGCGATTGGAATCGACGTGAGAGAGTGTATTATGTGTACGTGTATATATAATATCTGCGCGACGACGATGTATTATATAGCTTATGCTATTCGTACCTTGGAACTCAATCCGAAGAAAGTCAAGACGTGTGAGAATAAATAACATATCGTTTCGGCCTCCACTCACCACACCTCACCCGTAGTCTTCCTTATTACGTATTTAAATCGCCCCCTCCTGACCCTCTGCACACCGAAATGGGCAAAAAATACCATTTGTAATCAAATATTAAATGCGCGTAAGATAATATACAATATTGTCCATGAGAAAAAAAAAGAATACAACAAAATTTAAACAATATATATATATTACGTATTTTTAAGTATAAAAGTGTATAGTAGATACCACGCGCGTGATGGCCATATTATAAACGACGGTGAAAACAATATATACCTCTATAATAAACAAATATTAATATAGTATATTAGTATATAATATGCCTAACGGTTTAAACAAACTTGTACGTCATGTCTCATGTATAAAATATTATATATAGGTACTGACGAGCGATCGACGCGTATAAATCACCGCAATGGAGTATTTAAAACGAATCGTTCGGACTATGATATTATAATAATATAATAAAAACTAGTTTTGAACCGTATACAAATGACATTTAGATTCGATATAATTTTTTCGTTTGTCGACGACAACGCGCACCGTTAGGTATACGTGTAATTTTGAGCACGGAAGATTAACATACGTATATGCACACACACAGTGCCAGGTTAAGAGGGGAACAAAGGGGGCAGCTGCCCCGGGCGGCAAATTTTTATGGCGAAAACATAAGATTTAAAGTGTTCAAAAATGAATGTATAAAATATTAATAATTTTAGAGTTATCACATCTATTATCATGATTTACTGG
>JAIPRK010001997.1:0-33205 GCA_025469195.1 Chaitophorus viminalis
ATATCCATCGCGCAACACACGAACCGTATACATACATGTATAATATATTACGCGCGTGTGTACACCACAGGAGTATAATAGTGCACTATAAGTAATACATATTACGGCACTATATGCACGCATAATGTTTGTGCGTGTACTTATTGTTATATATATATATATATATATATATATATGCATACGTGCGTATGGTAAACTACGTATATACACGCATTATACTATCATGGAGTTGCAGTGGTGTACGCGTGTGCGCGCGTTTCGGAGCATTAACGGCCGAAGCGGATGATGGTCGGCGGCGGAGGGGGGGAAAGAGGGACGCGCAGACGGGTTCTGACAGATAAAGTCAAGATGCGCGCCGCCGCTGCACGTAAAACACCGATCGTTCCCCCCAAGAAGAAGATTCCGGATTTCCGTTCCGCGTAACATCGGTCCAGATGTGTTGCACCGGCAACCCCTTTGCGTGAGCACACAGCCTCCCCTCCTTCCCCCCCAATGTCCCTCCATTCGTCAGCCTTCATATATCGTTCCGAAATGCACCCACTACTCTCCCGCACACCATGCATACCCGTCGCCTAACGTTAATTTATACATATTATGTACACCGCGAGCACACATCGGCTTACAATCTCGACGAGAAATCGCACACGACCATAATAATATTATGTACAATCGGGAAAACGATCAGGTTTTCGTTGCTCATCATCATCTGTACGATGATCCCGTTACTGAACCTGTGTGCGCCGGTATTATATTAAATGCACAGAAGACGAGACAAAACCAAATCGCCCGATGCGAAACGACAATCACAAGCGTCTGTCACCGGCAACCGGATTCGCTTTTAATACAAATAGTATTTTAAATAAACTCATTTTGCTCTTGAATTCCAGTTAAATTATTAATCTTTGATACATTTTTCAAACGACTCATTTATTTTGAAATTTAAATATTACAGGTGTCTTACAATATATTATTATTCATAATAAATTAGCACAATCATTTTTATAAATTGTATTAAATTGTTATTCACAATTTGATTAAATTTGACCTGTGCTTCTTATGAAAGGTGTGAAACATTTTTTAAACTTTTAAAAAGTATCCGAATATTATTTTCCGTTTTTTTTGCAATTAAAAGTTGAAAATAGTATCAATTAATTAGCAATTTCTGATATTATTAATTTTTTTCGTCCCAAAATTATTGATAAAATTAAATTAAAAAAAAAAAAAAAAAACAGTGAAGACAATTATATTGCTTGATATTGTTTGAAACATAAGACTATTATAAATCGAACGATATGGTAAAATGTATACCACTTTTTCTTTAAGATTTTTCGAAAAGATGTTTAGATGTTTACCTTACAAGTGTAATAATGGTTTTATTAAAATTATTTTTCAAGTAACTTTTACTCTTGAAAATTCGATATTATTATATATCTTATTATACATCATATTATTATGTATTCATTTATTTATCAAACAAAATATTTGATACCTTTTTCACTTTATTCAACATTATGTTCAAACGTAATTTATTGTACAGTGCTGTTTAAGCTATAAATATTATGATGGCGGTATAATATTTCTCTCAATTTTTTTTTTTTTTTTACTTATTAATTAAACATAATGTGTTACTTATTAAACTAATAATGCTCCGTTTTATAAAGCTAATAAGCACTACGTATATAATAAACGTTAATGGAGGTGATTTTGTAATTATTAAATTTTTTTAGGACGCCTTGTTAGATTTCATTGTACATCAATTATTTTAAATGTTATATTATTAAATTGTTTTACAACAAAATTATATTAGAACGGCATTTACAAATTTTACCCGATAATATTTCACTGTATGGGAATCGTTGAAGTTATAATTAACCTACACTAGGTAATTCTTATAAACCGAATAAGAATAACATTTTATATTATGCATAGTTAAAATTATCATGAACTCTACACTACAAAGCGAGTGTGTATAGAAATCACGATGTGATTAACACAATTAGGAGACATTAATGAAGTCCGTGAAATAATAATGATTACAGATATTGGATTTGTTTGGTTTTTTTTTTTTTAATGTAATATAATACGGACGTGTACTTTTATCGGAAACCATTATTTATTATAAAATATTAAAATTTACTGAAAACACAAATGTTCGCATATAATGTTCGTAATATACAACTTTATTACACAGATCATGAGATTAAACCAAGATAAAGAAAATGAAAACTAATTATAATCGATTATCATACATGGCACAACATTGGTAAAAAATAAACAGTCGATTTTGCAGTTTAAATCTTTTTTTTTTTTTTTCATTCGTGTACCGAAGCGTTAAACATTTCAATAATCATTACGATCACGAGAAATGAATAAAACTGCTGATATAACATCGGCTCTATGCATCATGATGTATTAAAACTATACCGTGTTAATATACAAACATACGCGTACGGTAAAACGTACGTTTGAACATCTTGAATATTCTAACCCGTGTATTATAAATTATAATATTATACTACGCGAGCAACGCCATACATTTTAATTACATTTATTTCAATATTATTTGCACTGAACAGACAACGGAAAATATCTTTTTTTTATTTATGGCCGACAGCCCGCGTACTGCAAGTAATAATATTATCTTTAGATTTTGAAGCCTGGACTACATAATTCGTGTGATTGCAATAATATTAATTGTTTTATTGACATGGTGATGTAATACATTCAATAATTACACAATAGGTACAAGTATTACACATTTTCCAAATTCGGTGTTTTCAGTTACAACGAAAAAAAATAATACATACTCGACTGTCAATATATGTATATTATTTTTGTTAGTTTCCGTAGTTTGTTTAATTGTTTACAACTATTTCATAACACAGTAAAGGTTTTGAGCGTATAGTTTATACACACAAATGTATAATATAATAATTGTATTCGTATATCATATGGTCATATAGATTAAGAACTTTTTTCGTAAAAATTACACATTTTCTAATTTTCTATACGTTTCAATTATAATATCTATAGAAGCATATTCGAATAAAACAAATGTATTTTGTCATTTATTCTTTAACAAAATGTATAATAAAAAATAAATTTGGATCTAATATATTATTATACATTTATACCTACACTTATATTCGTCATTCGTGTACCATCCGCACCTGGCATAAAGTTTGCAATAAAAAAAAAAACCGTTTGCTGCTGTAGCACACAAGAGGTATCTAGTTATTATATAGTATGTTTCTTAAGACAATAACAGTAATAATATAATTGTGCCTCCAAGTATTAATTTTCTTATGCGCGTGTCATTATCATAATTATTCGTTTTAGGTGTATACATTCGGATTGATTAGTGATTAGTGATTAGGTACTAATTACATATATATTCGACCGTTCTTTTGTTTTATAACCAATTTAACTCGTTCAGATTTACGAGTGCGTTTTTGGCACGTGCATAATAAAATACCTTTGTGTCCGCTAACCGAAAGGGATGTGGTAAGATTTTTTTATTCTTCAGAAAAGCTATGTAATAGCGAGGCCCTGAAAAAATCACGGAGCGAAAAAAAAAACAGAAAATACCATGTGTTTCTGTAAACATCCGAATTCGTTTGGGATGAATCACAGATTATTATAGTGTATGTGTGTATGTTTGTGTGTTCCTGTTCTAATGATTAAATAAGTTTTTGATAGTAATGGTCGTTTATGTATCCGCGATATATGATAATGACAATATGATCTACGCATACGCACGTGTTCGCTTAAGACGTTTTATCTTAGCGAAAATGCGCGCGCGCCACTCGTCAAGATATAATGGGTCATAATGATATGCATCATAATAATATATAATACACATTTCATAGTATACCTAATATGTTTTTGGCCTGGTACATAGGTTTCCGATTCTCGACGTATTTACTCCACAACAGTTTTATATTATCATACGATATACATGTTATATACTCGTATGTACATTTATTGAACTGCGGGTCCTGGGACATGATTCATCGGATCGCGTTTTTTTAACAGTAAAATTAAACGATCAACACACTGCTCTCTCGTTTTGTGCGCACGTATAAAAAGCATATTATATACGTGCTACCACCACCGATAGTATTTCCACACAACATGTACTCGTCTCATTGTTGTCTGTATTGTTGCCATAATGAACACGGATCGCGTAAGAGTATAGAGACAAAATTACGTTGTAAACTTGTTTATCTGTTGCACGCTGCAATGGTTGTATGTATACACAAAACCGATGCATTTTTTCTATTATATATACATAGAGTATTATGCGCATGTACATCATACGTTTACATATTTATTTATTTACTCGACATGCTACAGTAGCAGGGCGATAAAAGCCCACAAAATTAAATAATATCACAATAACAAACGAGAATAACAGGGCAGTATAATATTGCTGCTGATTTATAGATTGAAATGAAAAACGGTATAAATATTATGATGTATTATAAAATGCATTAAAATTGATGTAATTTTTAATAATTTTTGATATAAACGATAATTGATAAAATACTGATTAAAAGAAAAGCTTAGTTAGATTTTAACATTACTATTGTTCGATAATAATATACAACGAGTAGGTACCTATATTTGATAGTTTATACTGTTTATAGTATCACGCGTGTAAAAATCTTAAAATAAATCCTTTATCACCAAAACTGCTTTAAAACGGTCTATACAAAACGAGAAAAACGACCTGAAACAAGAAAACTGTTGACAAAAACTGTCGAAAAATGCAAATCAAACTTTCGTATTCTTATTGAAAAGTTTACGAGCTTTGCAAAACAATGCAAAAACTGCAAAGCGCATCGACTCTATACATGTACAGTTATATAAAAATGCATATGGCAAAAATAATTCGCTTGCGGAAAATGCATATTATGTGTTTGCGGAATTATGTACCGTTCTCGACGGCACACGATTTCAGCCTACAGTGGATCGATGTTATATTAATTGTATATTCATAAACTATATTGTATAATTGTGGTAAAATTAAAATCATATATCGTATGGTCGCATTGCTCAAGCCAAATGCAAAATAATATAGGTGCATGTACGTATTATAATAATAAGGTGCACCCGACCAACGTCGTCGCGTATTATATAATATGCTACACTACAGAATGTTGCAGAAGAGCCGCGGTAGAACTTATTGGATGGGGGGAGCGCATCATCACGAGCGTTATAATAATAATTTTTTTTTTCTTCTGAAGTGTTCCATCGACATCATGCATTTCGTTCGTATAATACATATTTTATAATATATACGCAGCAATGGTTGTGATAAGCGCGACCAGAGAGAGGTATGCCAGCTGCGGCCGCAGATCACTTGTAGCAGCTAGAGATGCTATTTGGCCGGCGACCAAGGTTTCTACGCCGCCGGCGACTTTGGCCGGTGTCCAGCTTACGTTGGGGGACGCCTTCGTTGTTAAGGACGTACGCATACGACGGTACATGACGATGATGATGATGATGATGATGCTGGCCGAGTACCGCCTTCCTCCTCTATCCATGTCAAGGGATTTTCGTTTCATCTTGCCCGTTACAATGTTAACGTTTAAAAGTTGACCACCACTGATCGTGTATATTATTATTTCGACCCAAATTAAAAGTTTTAATCTCATTTAATATTGACGCACCACGCGTATAGATTTGTCCTGCAAGAGTGAATAATATACGACGTGACGAAAAAAATAATACGATAGAAAAACGATTTCTGCGTCAAACGACGAGCCATAGTAACGTGTTGAATTGAACATTTACGGTCAAAACAAAATATTTTATCTTCTCGAAAACTATGGGAAAATGAAAGTTCGACTAACGAGCTTTCTTTCAGATAAAAAAGCTGTGTTCGATTCCCAATCCGAAGACGTGAGAATATTATGAAATACTTTGAACGTTTTTTTTACCATCCAATAGCAATCTACGAAAATTCGAGTACAGAAAAAATGAAATTATCAAACAATATACATTATGCTATAACTATAGGGTATTAACTGTTAGGAGGTTAGTTTTTATTTTTATTTTTTTGCGAAAAAATACGTTTGGATTTTAAATTGTAATATTAACTTGTATTATTCGTCTTCTGCACCTCCAGCCATAGATGATTACTCTACACCGGTTATTCGATAAATAATTTATGATCTACACGGAAGTATAACGAAAAATAAAAAATAAAAAACTTAGTTACACGCCGTATGCAATATTACACGTATCGTATAACCGTGATCAGATGATCTTATGTTACCACTTATAATATAGTAATGGGAGTCCTGGAGCTCCATATCATTTGTACAATATTTCCCATCCTGCAGGGGTCATCCTTATGCGCTTATATTTTTATGTTCCGAAGACATTTTGTACAACAAATTATAAAATATACATTCGACCACACTTTATAGGAGTCACACGTTGGACGCTATTAATAGATTTGTTCATCAAATAATGTAATACGTTGGACATAAATATCAAACAAAAGACGACCAAATTTAATATGTATAAATTGTAACATTTTTATTATGGCCATTGTGTTTGTGTTTGTGTTTGTTTTAAAAATGTCATAGTAGACAAATGATAATAATTAAATAAATACCTATATACAAATAGGTGTGCTATAATAGTTTAAATTTATAATTAATAACTTTTACGAAGAAATTGTTTGTATACAATTATACATGCATATAAAATAATATAATTATTGTTGTTAAATATTTAGACCATTAAATAAAACCACCAATCGTTTCCGTAGGAAATTAATTAACATTTAAAACAATTAATTATTTCGCTAAGGTTAAAGTATAATAACTTTTCAACAACTTTAAATTTATGTTGAATACATTTTTTTTTTACGTATTATCTGAGTCGATGTGTACAAATATCTATATTATTTCATCGACTTTTGCGGATTCCCTAAAATAAAAATTCTATTGTTTTCAAAGATAGTTTTTGAATTAATTTTAAATCATTAACTGTGTAAAGTAATGAATGAATAATAAATATTTTGAATTTTTGATCCTATAATACCATGCACATCTTAATGTGTAGCTAAATAAGGTTTACAATATTGGTAAATGAATCAATAAATTTATAGGTAACTTAAAATTTACAATATCAATATGCATGTCAATACGCATTTTTATTTTATAAGTGTTAGTAAGAATAAGATTAATGTTAATGAACAATATTTTGTTCCAAGGAATTTTGTACTAAAAATGTTTACTTGTTGCTTAATGAATTGACTTGTGCACGAAAAACGAGCCTCCAGAAAACGATAATCTGTAAAATAATAGTACAAATATTAAATATAAACGTATTTATAAAAAATGAACAAATAACATAACTTTAGTAATGATTTTCAATATTTAAAAATTTAAAATATATTTTATAAAAAAAAATCTTTAATACCGATTACTAATCAGTAACCACACTAACCAATCACCTATTAATTAACTATATTTCACTGCAGTTAAATAGATTGTGATTCTGACATGTAACATAAAACAAAGATTTTGATGTCAGAACTTTGACCTCTTAAAAAATGAATAGTATAAAACTGGTAATCACATGCAATCATTAATATGTTATTATTTTACCATACAGCCATATATAAGTATATAATAATGATTATTATATTATACGTGCGAACAACGTTTATCATATACTTTGATTATAAATTCAAGAATTGTTGTTAAAAATTACTTTTAAACAAACACAAGACGAGTAAAATGCCCGGTTTTAAGATTTGTATAATATTCATTGCAGTTGTTAAGACTGGATTCAATTTTAAAACTATCATTCATCCGTAAATATGCTGACTGTGCCATAATGTTGTATATACTAACATACTAACTAATATAAATATATATAGATGTATAATATGATTATATGAATGTATATGCGATAGTGTCGATATTATATGATAAAAAATGTTGGCCTAAGGAATGTATGATTATTGATTAGTTTTTTGACATAAAATATGAGTTTCGATATTTATTATGTATCGTAGTAGATAGGTATACATACTACGTGCAGTGTTCATTAATGGTCTGTGTCCTGTTAGATAAATTGCGCCAGTTCACAAAATAACATATTATACATTCTTGACACAAGGATTTCAAAAGCAACACTAGCCAAATAATTTCAATACATCAATGCTTCACATGCCATACACTCACATGCACAATATACAATATACCTATACGACATGAACACAAACACGCAATTAATGTAAATATTTAGAAAAAAATAATATATTCATAAAATATTGAAATTAAATTTTAAAAAGTCTCCAACTTTAATGTAAATCTTTTACACCTAAAAAAAAAAAAACTGTATTTCCGTTAAGAAATACCAATACTTTTTATAATAGGTATTATTATAGGTAATTCATTTGGAAGAATTTTTATTTATTTTACTACACATATATATCAACATTTAATTCATACACACGTGGGTATGATATTTAATTTGTACTAGTTAGAAGACGTAATCCTATGTACATTTAATTTATTTAATATTAATATTATTGTTATTTTTTTATAATGATCTATTATACATGATGATTACGTAATTACTAATTAGTAACTAAAATTCACTTGGAATAAATGTAGTCTGTGGTATCCACTATGCTAACTTCTAAACAATCATTAACGTTATGAACTTATATAACTAATAACAGTTTCGACTGTTCCATTAATGCTTGTATTGAATGTATTATGTAGGGCCTCTACGGTGGTTCTTTCATTTCTAAGTATAGAATTGCGCTCACTAACATCAGTTACAATACACTAATGTCACTTATGTTCGTTCCTACGAAAACCATTTACATTACACACAGTAGGGTTAGATTCCACTTGGATGGATTTTACACAGTCATCGGGCACACATTTACAACTGTCCTTATACGGTTATTTTAATAAAAATTGTATGTGTTATGTACATTCAAGACATAATATTAAACCGTTAAACTAAAAACAAAACATGTTTGTCGTTTGTTCCAGTAACTACATAAATCAGTATCACAAATCATGTACATTATATTCCACATATACTAATTGTTCTGTCCCCGACTTCGTACACTCATATACAATTTAAGCTTATGATCAAAACTGATAAGCCATACTGAACTAAATCTCTTTACAAAAGTCCACTAAAATCAATTTGGACGCGTGGCGTCAAATGGAGGCTCAGAAACAAGAATCAAATTCAAAAGAAAGCATTCCTAATTACAAAGGCCCCTTATTTCGTATCGAAACCAAACGCTACACATGGATCTAAAATTACCAACAACAATACAAAATACTATTACGTTTTGCAAACATTACCACAATGACTTCCAGGTTATCCAAACTTTCCAACAAAAACCCTATCCAACCCGAATACGAATAAACGTCAGCGTATCGATAGTACGCCTACTCGGTTCACCGCCCAAATCTCTTCGTCACTGTGAAAACTTATCATCATTTATGCTTATATAATACTAAATTATATAGATCGTAAGTGTCAATAAAAAGATGAAAAAAAAAAAATTGTTCAACTATTCACATTCATGTACGGTGATAAAACTGAAGATTTCAGCAAATATTTATCTTAAACACTCATGTAAACACAATGTAAAATAATTAATACATTTTGGTTATCAGTATATTCAAATAAACAACAAGTAGTTCAACAGTTTAACATATCTTGTGAAGTTGAGAATATCTGGAAATCGATGTTTTAAGTAAGTGGTAAAAAAAGTACAAATAATTGGATAATATAATAATTGGATACCTAAACAAGCACATAAATTACGACGATTAATAATTAATATTATACAATAGTAATTGTTTACCAAAAATAATATTTATTCTGTATTTTTGTATTGAAAATATTCAGGCCGTTTAATTAAATGTCATTTAAAGTCATATGTTTGGTATCTAAACTGTAAATAAGTTTTTATTTTCTAATATTGATATTTTAAAAATAATATAATAATAACATATTACAACTTTTATTGATTGAATAAAAATCGATACTTGAATACTCAAGATAAATTTTTAATATACATTCTACATTCTTCTTTTTCATCTATTCATAGAATAATAACACTAATATGATTTATTTTGTTTATCTTAATATAATTTCATTAAAAAATGTCTTACAATGCCTACCCAATTATTTCAAATATTTCTATATTTTTAGATTCTTAACGGAGTGATGGAATCTATTGGTTTTACAATGATGCGTGTTTTTTTTATTTTTTTTTTTTTTTTTGTGCCTGTCATCACATTTTGGGGCAGTAAAAATGCTTCGATTTTCTTAAACAGCAACTTTTCTGAAAGGAAAGTGAATGCAGATGGTAATTGGGTATGTCAAAAATACAACTTTTTTAATACTTTTCGAAAAAATTGAAAAAAACGATGAAAAAATTACGAAAAAACGGGAAATTTTACGCAAAATCACGTTTTTACAAACTACATTTTTTTAAAATGCTCTAACTCAAAAACGAAAAACCGCAACAACTTGAAATTTTTACCAAATCTTTATATTGGTGTTCTCTATACATGGTTAAGTTTTCAAAGTATTTTGACATATTTTGACTTATTTATAGACAATTTAAATTTTCGATTTTTATAAGTTTTTTTTTTTTAAACACCTATAAAATTTAATTGGCTGGCCGAAACTCTCGAAAATTTAATACGAGGTTTAAAATAAGCTTAACTTATCCTCACTAGAAAATATCGGAGATGGTTCATTTTTTTTTTATAGGCTCATAGAGCTCAAATTTGTATAAAATGTGTCAAAATCACGATAATTTGCAAGTTATGTAGATAAAAATTCATAAACATTTTCTGTTTATATTTAAGGTTCAAAATTTTAACACTAGTTTGTCCATAAGCTAATCTTCAAATATATAAAAAATTTCTACCGGACCAAAAGGAAAAAATTTTATGACCGTTTGAAATTTAAATTTTTACGAAATTGCATAAAATAGCAATTTATCGTCAAATTATTTTAAATATTTGTTATAATTCAAAAAGTATAAGTCGCAGAAACTTGAAATTTTTACCAGTTGTTAAGATAGGCATTCCTCTATGTCATATTTTTTTCAAAATATTATATTGGTTTTTAAGCCACTTATAGGCATTTGAAAAATTCGATTTTTTTACATTTTATTTTTATAATCGGTGATAAAAAAAAATTGACTGGTACAAAATACTTGAAAATTTAATAAAAGGTTCCGCACAAGTAGTTTTTATTGTCATTCACAAATTATCAAAATCCATAGGCACAATATTTTTTATAAGCGTTTGAACAGCGAATATTGACATAAAATTACATGTAAATATAATATATAATATTTTAGACTGACAAATCATATAGGTTTTTAAAATTTGTTCTAACTCAAAAACGAAAAACCGTAATAACTTGAAATTTTCACCAAATCTTTTTATTGGCATTCTCTATACATAGTTAAGTTTCAAGGTATTTTG
This sequence comes from Chaitophorus viminalis, assembly GCA_025469195.1. Lineage (NCBI taxonomy): Eukaryota > Metazoa > Arthropoda > Insecta > Hemiptera > Aphididae > Chaitophorus > Chaitophorus viminalis. The sequence goes on from JAIPRK010001997.1 coordinate 11,511, forward strand.
ACATATTTTGACTTATTTATAGATAATTTAAATTTTCGATTTTTGTAAGTTTTTTTTTTAAATATCCATAAAATTTTTTTGGCTGTCCGAAAACTCTTGAAAATGTATTAAAGGATTAAATACAAGTTATACTAATTGTAACTAAAAAATATCGGAGATGGTTTCACTCAAATTTTTTTTATAAGCCCATAAAGTTCAAATTTGTATAAAATATGTTAAAATCGCGATAATTTACAAGTTATTTTGTAGTTGAAAATTCATAAAATTTTTTCTGTTTATACTTAAGATTCAAAATTTTAACAATAGGTTGTCCATAAACTTACCTTCAAAAATATATAAAAAAAATTCTACCAGACTTAAGGGGAACAATTTTATGACTGTTTTAATTTTAAATTTTTACGAAATTGCATTAAATTCAATTTAAATATAAAATACTATATTATTATATACACATTTTAGTCAGACATATTAACTCCATTCAGAATCGTTATTCGTATATAATGATATCTGTCATTGTATTCAAATTTTTTTTTTATGTAATAATTCATGCCCATATTAAAAATATTACTTTTGATTGTTGAATATTATATGCGCGAGCAACAAAGAAACTATAGAACCGAGGAATGATATAATAACTTGTAAATCTCGTGCCAACTATCAATGATATTATTATATTAAGTATAATATTATTATGTATATATATATGTATATTTATTATTAGTTTACATTAAGGACTAAGGTACTATTTTAAGAGATGTTGATGACTTAATATTAAATTTTAAAAAATCCATTGTTACAACTTAATTCTATTTTTCAATAAGTTTCCATTATAGAACTATTTATTTCTCATAAATATTGCACAAATATTATTTTTTTGATAGTGTTCATGGTTTTTTTAATTTTTTTTTTCTTTTATAAATTTATCTGCAAAATTTTCATCAATTTTTAAGTTGGATTTTATTCTTGAAATTTCATTCAACCCTACAGTAGGCAAATAAAATGTAATAAGTTACTTAAAACACAACAATATTGTAACTTATTGATTTGATAACATGTAGTTTTCTATGCGGTAGTGCATCAGAGATATTTCATTATGTTAATAATTTTTAAAGAAGTATTATAAAATGTTGGTATTATGATTTATTGTCCCTAGATTGACCTAATTTTTAACCATTTTAAAAGGGTCAATAAAGAGCTGTGACCAGTTATATTATCATTATACTGCAGTGAAGTACCTATATTAACCTATATATAATAAAGTATCCAAGTACCGAGGTATCTATTCAAAACGCAATTGGCTTAAATGTAACGTTTTGCACGCGCTGCATGTGCGAACTATTGTATTTTAACTTTTAAGTGTGTACAATGTTTATAATGTTGAACATGAGATATTTATTTCAAATATGCTCGATGGATTTCTATACTATTGTCGGGGGAACGCTAATTCGCACGATTAAAAATTACATCAACGCACACCGTAAACAACAAATTACGATTATTATAATTGTGTTATAATTGAAATTGTATACAATCATATTGACCAATTAATGTGTTAAGCCGCAGGGTCAGATAACGGCTGTTGAAAATGCCTCACTTACGAGCGGAAAAAAGTTGTCAACATTATTGTGATATGTTCACACGACGCGTGTAATGGAATTCGGAACAGTATAGTATTCGAAGGAGAACGGTAAAATAGGAAAATTATAGAGTCTTCATGTGTTGCGTCACAGTTAATTAATATTGGTCGTAATAAATCTATACGATGTAATTGTTATTATTGTTAAACCTAAGGTTTCGAACCAATATATTACAATATTGTGTGATTTTGATATAGGTACCTAATAACTATATAATAATAAAGCATTATAACGACACATTAAATTATACAGTTGGAACGAAACCGGCAGTCATTGAAGTACTACTGAATAATAATACTTGTTGGAGTTTAATGAAAGCGAATTTCCAATTAAATCATCGTCACGGATGTGTGTGCGTCGACAACGAAAACGAACGTCTTTAAACATAGCTCAAAGTAATCACAAGCCGGAATAAAACCAATTGTTACGTTTGAACCTAGGATAACACAAGCAATAGATTATTATAGGTACACGACAAATTTATTAAAACAATAATATTACAATAATAATAATAATAATAATAATAATAATAATAATAATAATAATAATAATAATAATAACATGTGATTTTGGAGCAATAATTGCTTCCGGTTACAGCCCTCAAAGGTGCGAACGCGTGTCATAACTTGAATGCAGCAAAGTCGTAAACTAAAACAAAAACGAAAGAATAGGGGAAAAAAATCGAAAAACAAACACACAAAATTAATGATACGTGACGAAAACGCGTCGCCGGCGGCGGTGTGGCGGAGAAGACGAGGGGGTAAAAAAAAAAAAAAAACAAAACGAAAGAACGTGAAAGACTGGCGAAAACCCTTTTTTTACTCCTGCTTCTGTGGGGAGCGATTTTTCTTCCGAAAAGAGAGGGAAAAAGATCGAACGAAGGAGAGCACGAAATCTCGCGGCAGCAGCTGCTGTAGTCTGTCCAGGTGTACGCAATTATCGGTGCGTATATATACGTACGAGTGCCATTGACGTTTGGACGCGTGGCCGTGGCCGAGGGGTCGGGTAGTGGATGGCGTCGGCGGCGGCGACGACGGTGACGTCGTTGCAGTATATAGGTGGCGAAGCAGTGGGACCAGGACGAGGAGGTGAAACGGTGGCGTAAAGGGATACACACGTATACGGCGACGTCTATACACGAGGGGTCACATATTACAATAATAATAATAATAATAATCACATAACGAGTGTCGCCGCCGCAGCTGGAAAACGTTAATGGAGCTTTGCCCTGTGCCTTATTATATATAGTTGTCGTCTTTAAAGACGCGGCGGCGGCAATGGTAGTATGTGGGACGGGGTCGGTGACAGATGGGGGGGGGGGGGGTGAAATGGTAATATTAATTGTCGCGCGCGCGTGAGCTCACGCACAACACCTCTAAAGTCCGTACATTGCCTCTCGCTCCCTCTCTCTCTCTCTCTCCGACCACTATTATAATATAATATATATTATGTATTATATTAACATCGCTCCGAGGCTGCAGCTAGAGACGCGCAGCCGGCCCATGTTGCACAGCACGTGCCGCCCGTCGCCTTCCCCTCCATCCAACAACACCATTCCCCCGGTCTAGAGACTATTTATAGACCACGTAGGGCATAAACAATCGCCGAGCGCAACGCACAGCCGCGCGTGTTTCGTGCGACGGTCGCGTCTCGGGACTACGATCTTTTACGTACGGGGACGCGCCGAGATGTAGACTTTGTAAACTGCGATGGTTTCTCCGCATTAACCCGTCCCGACGACGACGGTCCCGGGAGGCCACTGTGGTTGTGCGGGTCGAGGCGGCCGGCGAATGGGCCCGGCGTCAATGTTTCGAACGTTGCGAAATATTTTTCCGTCCGATTTGTTCTTATTACGTACTTATAATTTCGCTGAGCCGCCGCCGTGGTCGGCCGGCCGTTGGACCGTTTCCAACGACCTTTATCGGTACGCGCAAACGCACTGCCAGCAATAACGTGAACTTATTGCACGTTTATCCGTCGGCCGTCCACGCGTCGAAAAAGACCTGTATATCGTATAAAACGTATTATAATGGTCCCAGATCACTCTGAAATCGTACTCATAATTTGAACGCGCCGCCGATAAAAGTAACGGAAATACAATATAATAGGGCTAAGATATGACCCGTTTGCAATTTATTCCGTTGTACAACGATGTTGCGTTCAATTCTTGTACTTAGTAGTACTTAAGCATAAAACAATCGGTAATCAGAATTCAGAAAATAAGATTTTAGTAGGTATCATCCGCGAAAATGTTGATTTTTAAGCCGGCGGCGTACACCCGGCGTTGTATTTAAAGGATGATCCTGAGGGGCAATATCTCACCCTTGCACATCTATGCACTATAATTAGTAAACTATCGTGTTGTTTTATTACGAGAACAATAATTGTATACAATAATTTAAATTTAAATTATTTTAATTTTATTATTATATAAATAATTATACATCTATATCAATACACAATGGGGGAAGGGGGTGGCCCTTCATTCGACAAAAATCTTCAATACGTCCCTGGTATACTAAAATTGTTATAATAATTGACTTTCCTACCCATACCTTAACGAGTACACGATGCCTACGTCAAAAGATTGACTATATTCTGAATAAGTATCGAGTTATAAGATAAAAATCAGATTATTATTTTATTTTTATTTTTTAAATTAAAAAACATTTTTTGACATAGGTTATAAAAATAACATCGATATAGGGTGATGTAGGTGTTGACGTTATCATAATATCATAATATTTGGTTAACTTCTGCGACAATACAATAAACAGAATAAGAGACATTGAATCAAACAACAAAACTTTTATTGTTTACTGTTCCACTATTGAAACGCATCTGAAACCTATTGCTATTATATCATTACTTACCTCTCGTTCAATTATTTTAAATTTTACATCTATACATCAATAATATTCTCCTAATCGGTAGTGATTATTTTTTATGTTTATAGGTGCATTTATGGACATATAGCTCATTTTTCTGACTGAGGAAAAAAACAGCAATTAAATTGCATTTCAAAAGTAATAAGCGATTTAAAACAGTGTTATACATTAATAACATGTTTAAATTGTTTGGCTATAAGGTCAATTGGTTATCAAAATTGGTCTGAAAAGTGCATAAATCACTTATCAATCGTCATATTATCATTTGCTAGTTAATATTATATTATATTATTATATTTTACTATTAATGTGTAAGGTGAAAACTAATTTTACATGGATGGTATTAAAAATTAGTTGAGAAATAAATCAGAACAATTTTTTTGAAGTTTAAGTGATTTAAAATGTATTAATTATGCGCCTTAGGTTATGTCTTTGACCTCATATCTAAGACTCATTAGTCATTAACAATAATTTCGATAAAGTGCATTTTTGCCAAGTATTACATTTTACAATTATTAAATAATATGAAATTGTAATCGACATTAGTAAAATATTCTTTTCTGTAATAATTTTAATTTTTCAACATAAATTAATCATTTACTAGATAAAAAATACTAAGTATATAATTTAATATTTTTAAATTATTTTTCATTGAAATTTTTGTCGAGTACTATGATATTTTGGCAATTATTGAAGGTTACATTTGATTGAGTGTTTATTCATAATTCCTAACTTAATTGTATGCCTAATCTATGTTATATTAATGTTAAATATTAATTAAGATCGCGCACATAATTTTATCTTGTTGTTGCAGAAAAATATGTATACAATAAATCAATGCATAATATTTTTATTTTATTTTATTATTTAGAGCGAAATTATTACAATATACTGGTCATTTTACTAATCGACCATTAAGTTTTTAGGAAAAAAATAAAATAAGATTAATAAACTAAGATATTAAATCCTCGATTTAAGAAAAATAAAAAGGGTAACATGTTTGAAACATAAACTGCAAATACATATTACAGTCATTAATAATTAATAAAAATATTCATGGAACGGCTAAAACTATATATAATCATTATTTTTAAGTCATCAAAATGTTGTGTCCTCAAATAATATTTAATATTAAATGGAATGATCATCACTTAATTCTAAAAACCAAAATAATGAACTTTTACATTATTTACAAAATACAATTTATTATTTTAAAAACATTAACAATTAACTTTATTTTAATCTTCATTTGGATGAACTTATCAATAAATACTTATAAATCTTAATTCCTCAACCACTCTTTTGCAATTTAAATAGTTAATAAATCACTCAGTCGTTCTTTTGCCATTACACTTTATAAGTAATTTTTTAACAATTCTAATTTCAACTATAAAATTAAAATTAAAACTTATGAAACATACTAAAATACTGCGATCAAATGTTGTATTGTGTAATATGGAGGTTTTAAACTTTTCTAAATAATTCTAACCTTTAGTTTTAGAAAATGATATCGACAAATATGAATACATAAAATAATAACGTTAATATACGATGAAATATAAGCAAAGCCGAACTGCTAAGCTGTACTCACTACTTGTTTACTTGTCATAAAGTTCGATGGTTTGACAGTTACTTAATAAATAATAATAATTATTTACAGTAAGCAATAAGTACAGTAGGTATCGTTGTTAATCATATTTAAATTGAATAATCTTACATGATATATTTATTGAAATATTATTTTCATCACAAATATTATTAAAATGTGAAAAATTATAATAATTTTATGTTAGGTCCTATAACTTTTTTATTTTGATGAAACTTGAAGACTTGGTGGCCCCGATGTTCATGCGCCACTGATATATAGGCTTTATAGGATATAGTTACAAATTCCGTCAATTCAATAATTACTCGTGTTTCGAAAAATAAATTAACTTTTGATTAAATTAAGTATTACCTATAAAAATATATTTTTATATAAACTATGATTAAATGGTTTCATTTTCTCATTGATTAATGAGCATTATATTTTACTTTTAATTTACGATTAATAAAACACCAAATTAAATTTATATCATATTAATCTCTAATACATTCTATTACATTTACAATATTTTACTCGTTATAGAATAATCAACATAATATAAAAATAAAATAAAATAATAAGTCATGGCCACTGCAAATATAAATATTATGTAAATTTAAAAAATAAATTTTAAGGCATAATGTTAGATCATAAACAGTTTAGAAATTCTGCATAAATGTTGACTGACTAGTTCAATTATTAGGTATTCTAAAAACAACTAATCCTATTTAATTCAAATATTTATTTTATAGTTATTTTCATAAGACATTTTTTGACAATAAAAAAATGATTTAAATATTTTTACAGTACAGAAAAACATATTTACGGATAACAGTAAAGATGTTAGTTATGACTTAGAGTGTTATGACTTCGGACATGGTCGTTCCCGCAAACAAAACATCCACGATAAAATTGTTTTCATGGAGATTAATGGACATTAATTGAAATATTTTTGATTCTTTGTAACTATAGTAGCGTGTTTGATTTGAAAGTATAATGTATAAGGTGCGATATAAACTATTTACGGTACACTTTTAACTTAGCAAAAAATATACTGCGAGATCCCATAAAAAGTGTAAGGTGATCTATGTCCAGAGAATAATTGTCAAAACGGGTTGTACTTTTTGCAAAATAATTGTTTAAGTTGGACAATAAAGCAAAGATGCAATTTCAGTTTTTGTATTGGAGGGGCTTTACATATTTATATGAAATAGACCTGTAGGGGCTCTGCCATCCACATCCCCTGTTCAAATACCTTTAAAATATATAGCTTTGTGTAGTATGATATGAGTTATCAAAATCGAATATAATTATAATTTTTTCTCTCACCCACTTTCCTAGGTACATTTAATAGGTATATTATAATACATCTATTACTCAAATGAAATATATATTTATTGAGATATAAAACAACATTTAGGCATATATATATGCAAAGACGTAGCTGAACACTTTTTTCTGGGTAGGTTCGGTATTTTTATGTCAGGATTACCAATGAATATTTTTATTAAACAAGAATGTAACATAATACCGTATATTATATATTTATAATACGTACATTACATGCATTTATTTAAAATTTTAAAATTAATATTATAAAAAAATTAGTAAAAATGTATATAGCTTTACTAAAATATTTTAAATCACAAATTCCAATTTTCTTTTTTTCATTGACGTGATTTCGGCAAATGGATATATGAATTTTCTACTTATTTCTCTCTCGATAGATAAAAAGGTTAAATAATTTATATAGTCTGCAACTTGTCATCATTTATCTTAGAAATAAAAATGCTCAAAATAAAATAAGTTTGAACGAAAAAATCAATTAGTTACAATATAGACTACACATTTAATACGACCTGAAACATATATTTTTGGAGAAAATTGGGTAGGCCCGGGCTTACCAGGTCTACCTGCAGGCTATGCTAGTGTATATATGTATTATAATATTATAATCGTCGATTTGAAATTGCAAATTTGTAATACTATATACTAATAAACCTTATATTATGTTCTGTGGGTGTATTCGATGTATACACACGAATGAACCGTTGTTCAAACTTTAGAAAATATTTTTTATAAATAATATTTACTATATAGTGTGTTCATTAGATAATTAATGAAGAACTTAGACTTCAATTAAAATACACATTTTTGGAGGGACTATGCTCTTCCAAGTCTCACCCAAATTGCGCCTATACAGTAAAGAAATTAAAATGGGTATAATGTAGTGTACCCTCAAACGATTTAATAACAAATATCGTGCGTGCTAACAGGAATTCGCACGATAAATATTATATTCTTTAGTTGGAAATTGGAGTACACAGATTTACATTGTACATATTCGAAACAATTTTATCGAGAAAAATATCCATTAAATTAGATAAAATTTGTTGTTGTTGCACGAGGAAAAAAACGAAATACTGTAGACCGTAGACGTAGGTCCTATATAAATCTATACTATTTGATTGAAATAGTTTTTGTTGTTGCGTATCATTATCATTTTTAAACTAAATTTACAATAAAGTTAATACGATAATAAAATGATTATTTTGGTAAATACCTCTTGATGTTATTGTAATTTTATTTTGGCATATATTTATATACAGTGGTTTCGAAATTATTACGGCCGGATAAATTTATATTCACGTCATAGTTATTGTGTTTTAATCGGAAATTGTATTTAATACTGACATGGATAATAATATTATGTTCCATGGTTGATTCGTTTGTTTTAACCCACTATTAATTATTATGTAGGTATAATAATTAATAACCAGTAACAACGACGAATGCTCATTCGTAGCAATATCGGTATCCGGCATCTGAGGAATGGTTTTGAAAAAATAAATCATACCTCATTTTCGACTGGTTTGAGAATTTAGACATCCAGTCCGACATACGATAGCCCATGGTGAAGTCAGATAAGATTGCGGAGGGGGGACTTGGGAGGAACCCATCTTTTGGAGTCTGAACACACAGATAGACCTTTATAAAAAAGAATCCGTTGCCTTTATCGTAAAATTAGGTAAGTATTGCCATTTTTATGAAACCTTTTTTAGTTGTTTTATCAAAAGAAGTTATCTAGAATGCTGAAACCTATATAATTATAAAAATACAACATAAACGCTTTAAAATTATTTTGTTTTTAGTTATTTCGTCATATTATTTGTTTATTTATTATTTATAAATTTATAAAATCGTTGTTAAATACTCATAGTATTTACTATTTTTTTTTTTTTATTGTTTCACCAACAAAAAAATTTACAATGCTAAAAGTGAATATAGTTGATTTAGAAAGTTCTTGATTGATAATAAATCTGTTTTAATTCACTTGTGTTTTGAAATTGGTAACGTATATTGAAACTATAGACGACCAAAAACCTGAATAAATTTAATTTGAAACGTAATTTTATCTAATATCTTTCAATAACTTATTATTATAATCACATTTTTTCGTGAAAACGGTCGACGAAATTATAATAATTATTCACGGACAAAAATGATCATCAAGTGATATGAACCAATAATAATGGATGAAATATACTGTTGGGAGAATGAAGCCGCCGCCCGCAGCTGAATGTTTCGTTCTCCGGGGTTCCCCAAAAGGACTTATGATCCAAACTTTGTCGGTACAAAAAGGAGGAGGGCACAGTGGCGGTTGCAACCCGTGCGCTGCGAGTTTTCGTGTTCCAGATGACGATGCGATGATCATGTGCACCACTTTTTCCTTTCTCGATTTCCCACTCGTTTATTAATTCCCCCTCTCGCATACCCGCCGCCTCTGTGTAGCCGAGACGCTCGCCGGGCCGCAGATTCACGCGCGCGTCCCACCTCTTCCGCGTGCGGCCAAAACTCGTCCAATCGCGGCCGGCTTCACGTTCTAGCCAACACAACACGCGCACGAGCCAGCCAGGGCCCAAGAGAAGAGGGGACGACGACGACGACGACGACGGACCGTAACGCATCCCGCGGTCGCCTTCCTTATATGGACGGCGGCGTCCCGACGACGAAGCGACCGACCGCCCAGCATCCCAGCTCCTTAGACGGACAAAATATCGTGTACGCCGTTGAGCGAGGGCAAATAATAATAATAATAATAATAATAATAATAATAATAATAATAATAAAAAAAAAACATTAGCTTTTCGACGCTTTGCCAGCGAAAAACCGAACGTACTGATAACGTGCGCATAATGTTTATAATGATGATAATAATAATAATAATATTAATGTGTTGGGGACCTACGGGAAAATGTACGCAGCACATGGCGTATCGAAACGTGTGCGTGCGTGCGTGCGTTTGGCAAGGAAAACAGCTACGAGTTTGCGACCGACCGACCGACAAAAATGTACGTATAGATATATTATAGAGCTGATTATTGGCGCACGTGTATACTGCACCGAGTTTTAGCCGAGGAATTAACATCGTCTAGACCCATGGGAACGGAGTCGTTTGTTGGACTAAAAGACCTCGAAGAGTTCGACCCTCCCCTATCGCTAATAATTTTCTCGTAGATTATTTCATCAACAACCGCGGTCGGCGCGTACAACTATACGCTGCATAATAGTGTTTATAAATAAACCGCGGATGAAAAATAATACCGTTCTCGCGACGAGACATTGAGAATGTCATTTCGTAATATACCTCTATTATGGGGTGGATTGAAAATGTGTTTGTAAAGAAGACAACAAGCTTCCCAACTCTTCCTCCTTAACTCGAACACACCCGTCGTTTCATATGTGCTGCGATCTCTTTGACCATATAACTATACGGGCGCATACTGCACACATGGAACCTCGGTAAAGGGGTAGCTAGGGGAAGAACTCATATGGTTCGTACAAAAGTAACATATCCGATGCGAATACAGTTGATTGTTTTACTCCAAGTCGGGATGGAGGTGAAGAGAGAAATTGTATTTCTCATGTTCATCAGAACAGCAACGTAGGCAAACTCAATCAGGGCCCAATATTATAATTCAAATTAAGTCAATTCATTTTCATTTAATACATTTCAAGTATACATGAATTACATTCTGTACTAATTAAAAAGCATCCCAAATCCAACATCGCCTGTTCCATAAAATATTATTATGCAGTAAAAGTTATTGAACGTTATATAGTTCCAAAACTTTATCCATGTCAACAAACGTTTTTCAAAATGTATCGTAACGTAATGTAATTGTAATTCGTAATGTAACGTTGAACCTATTATATTTTCTAAGGGTAAATCATAATATATGTTTGTCGAAGTCACGGAGAGGGGCGAGGGGGGGGGGGTTGTATGTAAGGGCCAATGTTCCCACCAATTTTCCGAAGCGATATCGTGCAGGCCGGCGGTCATATATCATCCGGACGCGAGACATTCGACTTCTTCGGGTCAGCCGGATCGAACTGGGCCGCGGCGGCACGAGGCCTTGGCGGCAGCTGCTGCAGTTGTCGGGGCGGAGAGCAGCAGCGCGTCCGGGGACACATCGACCGACGACGACGCCGCGTTCCTTACGAAACACGCCAGCCCGTTTATTTTTAAACATCGCGTAAATCTGCGGCCGCGTATAATGTTCGTCCAAGACACAGCCGTCGCCGTCGTCACGCGATCGCCCCGCTGCAGCTGCACAGGGCCCCTCGGCCGCGGGCACGTCAGCCAACTTCGAGTTAACACGCCAGCACACGTGGTGCGCGCGCGCACGTTGATGTTGTTTTCACTGATAGAATAAATAAATAAACTGCGTGTAAACATTTCGCGACCGATCCGAATAGTAATCCGCGATTTCACTGCACAGAGCGCGCAAAAACTCCGGCCAACATATTCGCACTTTTGTTCGTCAACGGGTGTATAATATCTCATCATATTCAAACAACGTTATCCGCAAATTTACAGTTGAACAAAAAAAGAGAGAAAAATCTCCAATCCGTGTAAGAAGTTGGGCACAGGGGCTATATGCCTCTCTCTCTTTTTTTTTAATGCATACACTACAATATGATCAAGTTACGTGCTAAACTTAACGACTGACTAAAAATATGAACAAATTATTTGCGTTAAAATTATTAAATAATTGGTTTATTTTTTTTATTTTTAGTAGTGCATATTTGGTAAACTTTGAGACAGTGCAGTGTCCTCCTAAAAAAAAAAATTCTGGATACACCACTGGTTGGGACATCATTGACCTTTGCAGTATGCGCATACCGTAGAGTTATCTTACTACGCACGCATACCTACACATTATTATAATATTATAAACGAACACCTCTATGTTATATTATATCCCCCAACAGTATTTTTGTGTAGACCACCTATAAGGGTACAATAAACGTGGTGGTAGTGTGTAGTGTTTCACTACTATACCACTGTACAATTATTATAATAGTATACATCGTCTAAATGCAACACCTCAAACAGACTACCTGACTGGCAATTTTGCTTGAGTTTTACGTTTTTAAACGAGATTTATTTAGAAAGAAGCACTTGAGTTTTATTGCACAAGAAATTAACATTTATGCAGTGAAACAAGCAAGACATACGTCGTACTTATATACTTGCAAGTATCGGCAAAACACGCAATATGTTATTTGAAACCATAAATTGATGATGTCGAGTTATTATCATTTGCATTCCACGTGTTATTTTTTTATTTTATTTACATATACATTTCAATAAGAAATTGCAAAAGTTTCATTGTTTCGCGCAATGGCGAATTTACGGGAATAGATTTTTGAGTATTATTTTCCTATAAAAGTATTTTTTAATTTATATATTTTATCATTACCTTAGTCTTTTACGAATATTTCAAATTCTTGAAGGTATGATAGAAGAAAAAATATTTTTTTTTATTTATATTAAACTACTTTATTATTACAAATATTTAAAGTTTGTTACTAGAGTGATTAGTAAATCCTAAACATTCCATTAGTTAGATAACTTTAAGTTGTGTAAGTATCCAATGACATTCAATAAACTTTACTGATGCGAACTAAAACATATACATTTTGAAGTCAAATTTTCATATTTTACATTATACTGCAGTTGATTATATAAAACTCTTAGATCCTTGAACCATAAAATGGTAAGCTACATAGAAATCAAAAGCTACCTAATAACTATAATGTGAAAACAAAATTATGAATATATATATAATATATTGTAGTCTGTAAGTTGTAATAATTAATGATATTATAAAAAAATATGACAACAAAGTATATTAAATAAAAACGAAATGCAACACATGTTTGGCGAATGACGTTGCGCACGTCATAAATTGATTTCATTAATTAAATGGATAGGCGCACGATTACGATTAATGGTTTTTATTGCTATCAGTAAACTTTATCTTACGGATAAACGATAAGATTTATTTTAATTTTTAAATAAAATATTTAATTACGTAACTGAGCATTCAGCATATTTTAAAGTGTATACTTAGTACCTACATATATTATATTTTATATCATTATATTATTTGTAGGTATGTAGTATATCTTTATACAATTGAACACAACACAAGTGATAACTCAAACCTGTAAGGGAATGGAAAAATCACGTAATTAATATTAAACCATAAGTATAAACCATTTAAAAGGGATATACAATTTTATTTGAGTTGTTAAGAATTCCCAATTACCTATCCAATAATTCTATGTTCGAGTTATCGCGACTTGATAGTTGGTTGTCATTAATTTGAAATGCAATTTATAATTTAATACGTAGATATTTAATTAATAAAATATGAGTAACATAAATATAACTATCTTTGGTTATAAACACTGGAATGTTAAACTGATTTAGCATTCTATATTATACGTATAATCAAATTTACAAATACCCACCTAATATATGGTTTAAATAACCATACAAAATCTAAAATTGTTATAAAATTTAAATGGTTTCACGAAAACTACGAATTATGGAAAATACGTATAAACACTATAAACACATATGTATAAATTAGAGGCACTTCGAGCATGATCTATTTTCCGTTATCCAAGACTGATTCAATCAATAAACTATAATTATTATACTTTTGTATTTCACCTTATAAGATACAAAATTATAATATAACTAAAATTATGTTGGTAAAAATTGCAAGTATCGATTAATGATGATGAAGATATAAACATCATTAAAACTGGATTGCAACTGCACTTATTCCTAATTTAAAATTTACTATCTTGCCTATTATTATGTTTTCAATTCTAATTACCCATCAATTAAAAAACTCTTGAATAAAACATTCCCATAAAATAATGCGTTAAGTTCAATTGTAAGAGAATTATGAACATTGAACAGGTTACTGCATAGGTATTAATTACAATTTAAATTAATAATAGGTTGACCAGGATAAACGGGTGACTGGCGATATAGAAGATTATGAAATAAAATAATACATACAAAAAGAATACGTATCCTATTACCTAAATAACTATTAAGCATGTTATTAATATCAGTATGTATTACGAGTCAAATCATAATAAATTGTTTTTCGTTTTTAACGACTTATAGAAATTATTACTTTTAATCGCTGTATTGTCTTGTGACAAATGATATTGAACAACGTGTTACACAAGTGCACAAGCGTTAGTTTAATTGCAGAAGTACATCAATGGTTTATTTGTTTATTTATTATGGTTCGCAAATTATAATAGACTAAATCTATTTTCAATATCTTAATGCCAATATTAATCATCGCTGTAAGTATATTTATCAGTTACTACAAGTAGAGCAACTATATTAAATACAATTTCATCGAAAATCAAAATGAACATACCTATTATATATTTTATAATCTTCGTATACTAAGTCAATTGTCAAGTATAACAATATTTCAATATTTCATTAAGGTACATCGTATGACGACATACCTAAGTATATGAAAACAAAGAGTTATAGCAAAATCCCAATGTCATACAATTGTATGCACATAGGTATACATACTACATAGATATACATAGCTCTTACAATAAAATAGGAAATTCAGGGACACAAAATATTTGTAAGTAGTTGGAGGAAAAAAATAATTGTTATACGTTTTTAATGTACTTAATGTGTTAGCTG
This sequence comes from Chaitophorus viminalis, assembly GCA_025469195.1. Lineage (NCBI taxonomy): Eukaryota > Metazoa > Arthropoda > Insecta > Hemiptera > Aphididae > Chaitophorus > Chaitophorus viminalis. Next base: position 26,670 of record JAIPRK010001997.1, read on the forward strand.
AAACAAATTAATATTTAATCAGTTATTCTACATATTTAATCCGAGATAATATTATACGAACTGCAACTGTACTTAATACTATGTTACGTTAAAAATATTTAACTAGAACTTGTAATCCGTAATACTTGAATTTAAGTAACTTTATAATATACTACATAGTTGATATCATTATTTTGAAAATATAATTTTATTATATTTTACTTTTCGAGGACGTTTAACATTTGAACAAAATTAATTTGGCACTCACTCGGTGCCTGGTGGCATTGCTTGCATATGCTTAGCAAAATGAAAAAGTATATCCCTTGACTTGTTTTAAAACGTTACGTAGATTAAAAAATATATATAATTAATGTTGAACATTATAGTATGTTCTAATATGTAATACAATATTTCCAAAATTTAAATCCTATTAAATTGTATAAAGACAATATCTGATGCACAAATACACAATTTACGGTATACGGCCAACATTTATAAGTGAAACAAAAAAAAGTTTCCTCATTTTCCTATGCTAGCTTACAACTATTGCAGAAAAGATGCTGTTTAAGAAAATTAAAGCATTTTTACTACTCCAAAACGTGATGACAGACACACAAAAAAAAACACATCTTTGTAAAACCAATAGATTCCATCACTCCGTTCAGAATGTAAAATGAAACGTTTAATGAAAAATTATAATTGTAAAATAATTATTGACCGAGGTATAAATTTGGAAATAACTAATTTAAATTTATAAATAACAAATAAAATACTCAAATACGGTTAATAATACTTAATTATTTTAAAATAGTGTTTAATATAATTTTTATATTCGATCTTAATATTTTTTAAACTTGGCGCATTAAAATAAATTTGTATTGATTACTACATTTATTATTATTTATTATTTTATTATTATAATAATTGAATAATTAAAATAATTAAAAAAAATACAATAAGTAACATACATCCGTTACTCGAAGATTTTTGTTATTATGCAGTATGCCGCTAAATTTTACTATGCATAAAGTATTTTACATTATTGTATTTAGTTTTCGGTAATAGCTATATAATGTTATAGGTATTACCAATAAATGTATTATGTTTATGTTAAGCCGGTTATGGGTAATCTAGTCGGCACACTTGTTCCAATAATTTAAACCAACGGTTCCCAAACTGTGCAGATCGGTGCACCAAAGGCACCACGAGCCTATTCGAGGGGCCCCGCGGCCCATATTAAAATAAAACTAGAGTTAAATGAATTAGTATTCATTTATTATACATATTGCAAGTTCTTTTTGTGGAACTCATGTGGGGCACCGCGATTGAAATTGGTCTAAAAAAAGGGCACCTAAAAAAGGGTAAAAAGTTTGGGAACCACTGATTTAAATTATTGTTACATAGAAAATAATAATATGTAAATTTCTGGAGTTCTGGACATGTTTTTCGGAGAATATAATAGAATAAATAATTCATATAACTAATTACGTACTATCAAAGTATATATTATTTTGAACATGGTTTTAATTTAGTATAATTTGAAAAATAATAATAAAAGTAGACAGTGAGTAGGCGAATGAATTATTTAAAAAATATTATTCAAATGTATTATTGTTATTTATTACTACATGGATTAAGGGGATTGTAAGCCATAATTTTTCGTCTTTGTCTATCTCACGCATAACAGGAATTTAGACGTTTTCTATTTCCAACGTATCAATCGTTAAATTAATGTGATAAGAATTTTGTAAACTGATTTAAATTCATCATTAAGTATACTTTGGATCGATTTTCCCATTTTTTTCATTTTGTCCCCTAAAATTTCAAAAAATAGAATTAAACAAATTAGACAAACATACAAAGTAACAAAATTTAATTTTTTGGGTATGTTAAGTACAAAATTTTAAAAATGTGAAAAAGTCGATCCCAAGAAAACTTTAAAACGAATTTAAATCAGTTTTCAAAATTCTTATTGCAATAATTATCAATCGGTACGTTGTAAATAGAAAACTTCTAAATTCCTATGTTGCACATGTGATTAACAGAGACAGAAAATCATGGTTCACAATCCCTTTAAAGTCGCATGACATTCAAAAGTAGATAATATTTCTGTTTATTCTGCATTTTCATTCGTTGAATATGAAATATTTAGCATATAATAAATGTATATATATATATATATAGTCCGAAGTTCAAACCTCCTCCACCTATAAGCTGGAGAATAAGTATAGTCTTATTTTGTTTAAAAAATACTATTGGGTTTTCTTCTTAAATAAAATATAATAATTATATTTGATTTTCATAATAAAATAGATGTCAATTTTAAATTATTATAATTTATTTTAAATTAATTATTTGAACACGCCAACAAAACTGTTACTGTATACAGATAAGGCTAACGGATGTATGTGCATGTCATCACATTAATTGAAACGATATAGAATTGTATGTTATAAAAAAATACTAATTTTTAAGTAAAAATATTTGAAATTCTGATAAATTATAATCATTTTAATCGATTTCTGAAAATATCACAACTTTATTATAGTATTAAATAATACGCTAATTTGCTGTAAACTAAAGAAAATATTAAAAAGAACCGAACGTAGAATCGCTCTGTTGTACATTAAGGAGTGGGGTGGACCTTGTTCACAAAATAGGTCATTATAATAGATTTGTTAAATTTGAATGCAATCAGAGGTATCATTGTATAAGAAAAACGGTTCTGAACGAAAATGATTTGTTAGTCTAAAATAGGTACATATAATATATTATGTTATATTGAAATTGTAATATTATGTCAATATTTGCTCTTCAAATGCTTATAAAAATAATTGTGCCAATGTATTTAAATAATTTTTGAATTACAGTAAGAACAACTTTTGTAGTGAAGCTTTTTTTATCAACTATTATAAAAAAAAAAACTTAATTCGTGTCAAACGATTTTCGAATTTTTTTAAGGAAAATAAATTTTATACTAAATTAACCTTGTTCTTGTATTAAACTTTCAAGATTTTTGGACTTTCAATTTTTTTTTCTCGAGATTTCAAAAAAAAAAAGAACAGGTGGGCCTCGCTTTGCTGTACAGTTGGGGGCGGAGTGTACCTCGTTTATAGGATAGGTCATTATTACAATGGATTTGTTAAATTTGAATGCAATGATAGATAACATTGTATACGAATAACGATTCTGAACGGAGTTAATATGTTTGTCTAAAATGTTTATTTAATAATATAGTATTTTACACTTAAATTGAATTATAATGCAATTTCCTAAAAATTTAAATTTAAAACAGTCATAAAATTTTATCTTTTAAGTCTGGTATAAATTTTTTTATATATTTTTGAAGGTAAGCTTATAGACAACCTAGTGTTCAAATTTTGAATCTTAAGTATAAACAGAAAAAATTTTATGAATTTTCAACCACAAAATAACTTGCAAATTATCGCGATTTTAACATATTTTATACAAATATGAAATTTATAGGCTTATAAAAAAATTTTAGTGAAACCATCTTCGTTATTTTTTAGTTACAATAAGTTTAACTTATATTTAATCCTTTAATACATTTTCAAGAGTTTTCGGACAGCCAATTAAATTTTATAGGTGTTTAAAAAAAAAAATTTACAAAAATCGAAAATTTAAATTGTCTATAAATAAGTCAAAATACTTTGAAAACTTAACTATGTATAGAGAACACCAATATAAAGATTTGGTGAAAATTTCAAGTTGTTGCGGTTTTTCGTTTTTAAGTTAGAGCATTTTAAAAAAATGTAGTTTGCAAAAACGTGATTTTGCGTAAAATTTCCCGTTTTTTCGTAATTTTTTTAACGTTATTTTCGATTTTTTAAAAAAGTATTGAAAAGGTTGGATTTTTGATTTGCCCAAGTACCATCTAAATTCACTTTCCTTTCAGAAAAGTAGTTGTATAAGCAAATCGAAGCATTTTTACTGCAAAAAAAGTTGTCGTCAGACACAAAAAAAAAAAAAAAACACACATCATTGTAAAATCAATAGATTCCATCATTCCGTTCAGAATCTAAAAAAGAAAAATCAAAAGTTTCAATTGTTTATAAATAAGTCAAAAAAAGTCAAAATACTTCGAAAAGTTAACCATGTTTATAAAAATTTGTTAAAAATTTCAAGGATTTGCGGTCTTTCATTTTTGAGTTGAGGTATTTTAAAAAATTAAACTTTGTCAAAAAGTGGTTTTCCGTAAAAATTTCAGTTTTTGTAATTTTTTCATGGTTTTTTTCCTTCGGTTTTGAAATCTTGATAATTTTTTACTTTTACTTTGCCTACTGGCAAGTATTATCAACATTCACTTTTCTTTCAGAAAATTGCCTCATAGAAAACTGAAGCATTTTTACTGCTCCAAAAGGTGTCGTCACACAAAAAAAAAAATCATTAATCATTACATTCATCACTCCTTTCAGAACCTAAAATCGTTATTATGATATTTAAATTGAAAATTAGAAACATCAACCTTTTGCAAAAGAATATAAACTCTTTAAAATTACTTTCTTCACATTTTTCAAGAATAATATAGGTAATAAAAGTGCTTTTTTCAAATTTCAACCAAGACAACCACTAAAAAAGTAATTTAAAATATTTAATAATTCTTTCTCCATGTGAATTATATAAAAACCGGAATTTTAGGGTCTTCATTATATAATATCTCAGGAGGTATCACAAAGGGTGTAATTTTGTGAAACATTCGGTATAAAAGGAATCTCAATTTTTTTTTAAAGACTGAATATAACCCGTCAATTACTGAATTTCTTGAGTTGATAAATTATTGAGTTAATAAATTCTTTATTTTTGTATGAATACACAATTGTCAATTAAATAAGTACATACTACATATATATTTAAATATATGAAGTCATGATGATATTTATAATAAAATATGATTCCCAAATGCTACGTGAAAACACTTGAATACTAAAATAAATTGCTAAAACTTTGAAATAAATAACCTAACAAATCGTTTTTATTACTTCCATTGTACCTGTATTTGATGTATTTTATTTTATCTCTTTGATATTCAAATATTATATTTTAATATGTTGGTTGCCTTTATTTACTTAATACTTGCCCAAGGAACTCATTGTAATGACAATTAAATATTAAATATTATGCTATTAAGCAAAATACCATAAGCTAAATAAATAACATTTAATACAATTGTTTAAGTTATTGCATACATCTATTTAATTTTATTTATAATTGTAGATATTTAGGTATAGGCGTATATCACAATTAATAAAAACAGAAAATACAAGGAATGTATGACAAGTATAAAATGCTTAAAAATCTAAAGATGAGAGATTACAAACTTCATGACTTAATATCGATGAAATAATAAAACAATGAGAATTGCAATAAACTAAATAAAAAAATAATTTTCTAATGGGAATAAAATCTTGGTTTTTGGTTAGACATTTTAAATTTAATTAAAATCTAAATTGATAAACATAATACCTTTATTACGATTAATAATTCATATCTATCAACTTTATAAGTTTTTAAATAACTTGAATAACAAATATGACGCATATTTTATTTATACTTTTTTAAAATTAACACTCATAGAATAGTGTTATAGAATTTGCTTGTTTAGGTGATTAAATCGATAAAAGTTACATAAAAAATGAACTACTGATTTATGAGTAAGGACTTTTACTGATTTTATTGGAAATTTTCATTGATAAATTAAATTATTTTATATTATTTTTATTTTTAGTTCATTAAAAGTAAAAATTTATAATTTATTTGATATTTATGATTATTATTTTTTCAAATTGTATATAAACATAAATTTTCAATTGCCATAATAATAATAATAATTTAAACGTAAGATATAATAACAGTACTTTAGTTAAATTATTAACTTAAATATATATAATCACTATCCATAACTATATATGTCTAATTGATAATAACAGATTATTTTTTGTATATTACTTAGGTACAATTGAAAAATAATTCTTAATAATAGAACAATAAGGTTAGTATGGTTAGGTATAGGTATAAAATATGTTTCATAAACAGCAGATATATTATTTTTGATTTGGTAAATAAATGAGCCATCTGATAATCAAAACAATGTGTAAATGCATTAAATAACCTAATTTGTTTTTTATCTATAATAAGTAATAGGAATTAGTAATAACCTATAAGTAACAGTGGTGGTCAATCGGGGGGGGGGATGAGGGGGATAGATCCCTCCCATGACCTTTATTCAATATTTATATTTCAAGCATATTAAACCTTTTACAAATATAGGTATTATTTTTTTCTAATTTTTTTTTTTCTAAAAACAAATATCAATGGTACATTTTTACAGTAGATCTTATGTCTTACGATTTACAACTATAATAAAATAAACTATAATCTATTTTGGTATAGTTTTATGAATAGTATAATAATAATAATAATTATCTACTACCTAGACTCATATCTATGAATTAGGCTATTATTATTATTTATATTTACTATTCAGTTGTCTATACAAAATATCCGGAAATTAGCTCGCCGATAATCGAGATTATTCG
>JAIPRK010001998.1:0-33148 GCA_025469195.1 Chaitophorus viminalis
GATATACCTAAAATATATATGTACGATGAATAGAACGCCCACTGCTTGGCCTCTGCGGAGTAAAATAATATATATATATATATATATATATATATATATATATATATATATATATGCGTATTTATATACATATTATACGTATATACATTATTTATATATATATGTATCTGATGCTGCATCGGAGCCAACAACAATTGGTTGTCAGTATATATATTATAAAACGTGTACTGTGCTGTAGCAGCACGGGATCAACGGGGGCCTTGGCTGGACATGGCGATATGATACATATTTTTGCGCAGTAGTCGTACGGAATGGATTTTATTTTGTTCACGCGAGGTCATAGGCATTATATATATATATAAATATATTATATATAATACATGTACAGGTATAGAGGGATGATGCGACGCACGGTACGGAAATAACACAAATCGACAGCCGGTGTAAGAGAAAATCGCTTTTCCATGCGGATAGAACAATTATTATTACCTATTTCACATACAATATACGGCGGTGATCGCGCGACGGGTTCGAAGATGTTGATGACTTCGGTTTGAGTATTTTTTCGGAACGATGGACGTAATATAGCCGAAAACGCGACACCATTTATGAATAATCGAAACAACTGCTGTTTCGATTCAATTAAACGATATTACCGGTTAGTTTTTCATCGATACCGAGCTGTTTTCAACGAGTTTGAAGATTTTTTTTTTCATTCAGTTTAGGGTTTATAGGGTCACAACTAATAAATTAATGTAATCGACGGTTGCACATAAAATCCGATGATCGCCAAAAACAATTATTACATCAGTACTTCACGGTTATGAGAAGCCGTAAACTTACAATGGGGCATATCATATAATCGAGCTTATCGCTCGATGTGTAATGAACTACACTAAAACAATGAGCCCGAAAAAATACCAACCATCAAAATCAACTATAGGTAGTTAATAATATGATGAGTATTAAAATTATCGGTGTGATCAAGTGATACGGTGGAGCCTCGAAGTTGGGCCTTAATGGCGAAGGGATAAAAGGAGCGGTTGGAGCGCGAGCGAAAGGATTTCAAAACGTAAGGGTCTAAATGAAAAATGAAAGTCTTACATGAATTCCACACTGTAAGAGATGACCAGATGAGGCATCTATCATTCTATTGAAGTTGCTGTATTTATGTCGAATAAACATCGATGAGGGACCGGCAGACAGAAGTATGGAAAACAATTCCCTCCCAGTATCGATTATATCGCAAAAAAAAAAAATGGAAATCCTACGTACTAATAAGTAACTATAATAAGGAAAATTCATGAAATACGAAATATTTATAAATATAATAATGTTTATGGTTGCCACTACAAGGGTATAATTTACAGAGCGTTATGAATGCCCATTTTTTTTTTTTTTTTTTTTTTAAATCAGCGCGTTTTTGGAAAACATATATGAGCAATAATGGTATGCCCGTCGTTGTTTTGCTAGAAAAGTTAATATTTTCGTTTGGAGGTACAAAAAATTATAAAGCTCCAACAAAAAGTCGTATGTTATATTTATGCTTTTAACTTTATCGTCGGTTTTTGGAGTTTTTTGTACAACGACTTTTGCATTCATTGCAGTAGGTACATGGCATAAGTTCTGATTGTTGTATAATATGATTCGGTTTGCGCTTTCAATCTTCAGATCAAACGTTTATTTGCATAGAAAACCGCATCGATGATACGTGTTTACGACGAAACGTTTGTTATGATTTATTTGTTTTAATATGATCAATCGCGAAATATTTTTTACTGAATGGCAGCCTCCGTAATCGGTTATAAAATATTGACAGTCATTGGAATTACGCAATACGACGTTTATTGATGAACAACTAAAATGAAAAAGAATTATGATGTCCTTGATCTATATAGGATCTGACGAATCGGAGAGGAATCTTTTGACCACAATATTGCAATAATAATAGCGCGTTAAGATGTAAAAATAAACATTTAAAGGTACCGCGGCTAAAGTGAAAATATTACGAAACGATGATAAAATTGTTGAGACTAATATATAGTAATAGTATAATATAACTGATGACCATTCTTAAAATATCGATTGGTAAGTCATATCCAAAAATAATCCGATTGTTTTGAAAAAAAAAAGAAACTGTGAACATGCTTAGAGGATAAGCTGAGTGTGGGCCACGTCGTAATATCTGATAATGAACCACCCGGACCACCTATACCTTCATGTTTCAATGAAATTCTCCTTTCCGCATCTTCCTTGAATTTATCATTTGTTTTCTCGGATATTCTCAACACAATATCATAAGTGAGATGTCTCTTTCCGTACCGTATTTCTCCCTCTACTTACGAACATCGTGGCAAAATATGTCATACGGATATATTCCCTTCTCAATATTACTATACCTTAGGATCTTATAGCACTCGATCTCCTACCTTCGTTACCGTCACAATACTTTTCAAACCCGTTCTTCCCACATCTCAGCTCTCGCTTGATAAATAAAACTACGAATAGTTCCCTGAACTTTACATGCCAGTAAAATTGAATATCGCATAGCTTTTTCTTTACGTGACCTAAAATTATTATATCCCTGTTGTTAACTTCTTAGGATAGAACATTGTTCTCTAAATATCAAAAAATGTGTTTAGTTTTTAAAATATATTTTTCCTCAGATACGTTTCTCCTTATTTCAATTGTATATTATTGTCCTTAATAGCCAAATAAAAATAAACAACCTATTACTGTTTAGTTATTTTTTTCTTACCGTTGTTGTATAGAAAATTGGTTTTAAACCAATAAGTTGGAAATGCTTATCTGATATACCTGCTGTTATTAAATTAATAAAAGAGTAGTAGAAAATGGTATTACGAGTTCATATTTATACGACCATAATATATTATATATTATATATACATAATATTATGTAGATTGATTCTCATTTTGAAGGCATTTTGTAACTGGAATGTTTCCACAATCCGAAACTACGAAAAAAACTTTCCGTCTATATAAATTTGTTATTATTCCGTTACATTAATAGATATATTTAATGGGTTGTGACTAAAAAATTGTAATCACTAAATTGCTTTATGTCGTATATGTATAATTTCAATGAGTTTATATTAAATAATAATATACTTATAAATTATAAACAGGACAGGATCGAGGGGCCCAAATGGAGCCTATTTATATTATATTTTAAATTATGAATCTTCATAGTAAGATAGTTATATCAATTTAATTAGTCACTGGAAGCCCTTAAATATAATAATAATAATAATAATAATAATAATAATAATAATAATAATAATAATAATAATAATAATAATAATAGTAATAATAAAAATAATAAAGTGAACTTTAATTTAAAGAAGTTATTTCAAACTATGTCTGATAGTATGTATTACAATTGAAACATTCTTCCTTTTTGACTAATATCATTATTTATTATATTGATTTTACTAGTATGACATGCATTAACTAATTGAAAAATTCATTAATAAAACCACAATCCGGATGAATATTTCGGATTTTTCAGATGTACGCCGTATCAATATTATGCACTCGTATAATACTAAAATGCATACATATTATAATATACGTACGTTAATTGTTGTTATAATAACGGACCGGGAACATATTATGATTAATAAATATATTATATAGCCATACCATATATAGATCAGAGGTTCTCAAATTTTAAATGGTATGACTGAATTTAGAAATTTTTTAATCTATATATATATATTATACAGAAAATACTGTATCAATATGATATTCGTATTATTATTATTATTATTATTATTATTTTATTTATACAGTTTTAGTGAAAACTATTAAGCTCAACAGTTATATGAAATGTATAAAAATAAAAATATTTGAATTAAATGACAATAACGAAAAGTTATAATAGATGTGGTAATGAAATAATACTTGGTTCAAGATAACAATTATATACGAGTAATAATAATACAGTACATACTAATGATTGATTACATAATCCAATTATTAAGATAATAGAATGTATTATTATAAAAATTATAAGAATAGATATTTTTAATTTGGATTGGATTCGGTGAGATGTGGATTCGTATTATTACGAATGTTTTATTTTTATATTATAAAAAAAAACCGTACATATTTAAAAATGTAACGTGGCCCACCAAGAATATAATCAAGACCCACTTTTGGATCGCGATCCTCAGTTTGGGAACCTCTGATGTAGATGGTATGATGATCGTTAGGACCTCCACTGTCATTGTGATATCGCGGTCGAGGAGTCATTACGATACGATTGCGGTACGGGCGAAGTATACGCGTTTCGAACGGACAACAACGACAGTGTTGTAATAATATTGTAATAGTTTCGTATAATAGTATAATAATGACGACAATGGAATGAGTAAACGTTTCGGGTTCAAGTGCAGAGTCAACAGGAGACTGTTATCGTCTCTCTCTCTCTCTCTCTCTCTCTCTCTCTCTCTCTCTCTCTCATTCTCTTTCTATCTCTCTCTGTCTCCATTTCCGTGTATATATTTCCTCTATACTTCCTCCTTCTTCTTGGCCGCGCAGGACCTGCGAAGTACTTTTAACCCTGTATTCACTCGGTGAGCGATTTCACGACGAGTTTGCCGAGGTGACCGAAAAAGACCGTATCACCGGGCCTGCTTCGGGGTAAAGAGCTATGTACTACATTATACCATACGACTTTGACGGTGCAAAAGGACACGCGACGGGAACTGCGCGACAACACGCGAATGTCACGTCTTCGCGGGGTCTTCACTCTCCTGGGGCCGTCATCACCCCGCGCGGGCAGCAACAGCTGGTGTAACGTTTACGATTTACGCATTATTATTATAATACGCTCGACGCGATATAATATTATATATTGTGCAGTATAATGTATGTAAATGTATATATATATATGTACTCTGGCGCGTCCGTATATACTGCAGCAAGTACACGCGTTCTAACGCGCCGGTATACGAATATATAATACGGACAAGAGACAATGGAAGAGAAAACAACAATAATTATTGATGTGTCCATTGATTCCGTGACCCTTTGACTTGACCCCTGTAAGCGGTACCCTGCCCCCGCGGTCCTTACCGTCGTCACCGCACACCCTTTCCGTTGGATTTATCCACGCACCGTTTATCTGCTGCAGCAGTGAACCTCTATCTTTCTCTCTCTCTCTCACACACACATATATACACACGCACACACTCACACATATACAGAAACACAGAATCACAGACACACACACACACACACACACACACACACACACACACACACACACACACACACACACACACACATACACACACACACGCACGCGCGCGCGGGTAAATATACACGGGCACGACAAATTGCTTCGCGAAAGCGCCACCCACGCGGTACGGTGAATCTTTTCTTATATTGTCACGACGCTCGGCCGGCGGTGGCCACTAATATAATATAAATAATATAATAACGTATGATATAACATTATCCGGTGAATAAATGGCGCGTGCTCAAGAATTTGCACCGACGACCTCATCCCGAGGCATTTGTAAATGATATATATTATTACAATAGTAGTATATGCTACACTCGGGGTGGTGAGCGCATGCATATACAAATATAGGTACACAATACACCCGCGCGTATAGTATACGTATACAATTCTAACAGTACCTATATTATAACCATAAGCGCACTGATGCCAGTGTGCAGCGGCTGCCGTTTAAACGTGCGATTTATTGTACTATTGATACCTACATACGTGCGCATAGATACACATTAGAGATCGGGCGGACGAGAATGATAAATATTGTGTAATACTTTAAACAGTGACAAAGGGCCACGGGGCAGAACAAGTGCGTACAATATTATATGAGTCTATATACGGGGTAAAATCTGCCGGTGATTATACGAGTATATTATAGTCATATGTATATTATATTTTATATCAAATTGTATATAGGTAACCGTAGTGGTGTGATTGGTGGGTGGCAAAAGTATTAACTTGTAACCCCAGAAGTTCCCGTAATGGTGATTTTTCACTTATGAAATGAGACATGAATAACAATTATATACATCAAATAGGACATATTATAGAAGCTATAGGCATGTATTGCGGATTAATGATCATCAAATCATAAAATTATGGAATATGACACGTTACCCTTGAAGTTGTATTTTGGTGTATAAAAATGCTTAGTCCCAACGTGATTATGGTTTTAAATAAATTATGCCTAACACTCATATTATATTATGTAGAATTACTTATTGTAGATCTATTATCGTATATAATGTAAAATATGTATAACGGTATATTATGTTTTTACATCGTTGGGGGTGTGCAGTGTGTGTATTGGGAAATGTTTACGACCCCCGACATATGCTCAAATTTCGAATCTGACTGAAGACAGTGGGCCGCTTACACAAAACTACCATCGATTATAAAAAAACAATAATCAATAAGTGCTTGATAACAATAACCGTGATTAAAATAAGCGGTATGACAATTTTATTTACCCGTGCACATGCAGCGCAATACCCAACAACAGTCAACGATAGTACTAAAATAAATATAATATTATGTTCAGGTATAGTATTAGATACGATTGAACGGAAATAAGAATGTAACGAACGGGATTGACACGGAAAAGGAAATAAAATTTTGAAAAACTGTTAACCCTATGCTGTACGCTCGATGGTGGTTTACCGGAGCGTTTTGCACGGGAAATGGAAAATGCGCAAACGCTTTGTTGTGAAAAAAAAAATTATAATCATATTATAATATTTGCGAGTTGTTCGGTAGAGCTAAATAGATACATTTTCAATCTTATTTTTATGTTCAACCGGTCGTCCTCGACTGAAACAATAACATCGTTCCAGTAGCAGATTCAAAGGGGGTTCAAAGGGCCCGGACCCCCCTCCCTTTGGTAGTTATTTATTCGTAGTTTTCATAATGATTATAAGTTATCATTTAGACTGGTTCCGACACTCTCCGTTTTCGGATAATATAATATACTTATAATACTTATTCAATTTTTCATATTGGAAAAAATTGAGTTATACTTTATTTGAAGACTTCATCAAATCCTACATATTGTGCTTGAAAAATTATGGTGAACAATTTTGCCCCCCCCCCCCCAAAAAAAATCCTAGATCCGCCACTGCATCATTCTCTTTGTTCTCGGTTAACTGTCAACAAATCGGTAAAGTAAAAAAAAATGAATAAAATTCGACTTGACTCAACCGTCTCAAGTCAGGGTAATATCGTAATTTTATTCATGTTTTAGTTCGCAGAAGTAGAGAAGCGCGACGTATTCTATTATAAATATTATTAAATTGTAATTGGATAATTTTTTTTTTGATTAGTACATCAGTAGAATGATTATTTATTCATCAAAATTATTCCACTGAAAACATGGGGTTCGATGAAAATGTTGATTGCACCCGTTTATTATAATAATTTATTAAGACTTAGGTCTGTTAAAAAAAAAAAAAAAACATATTCGGTTGTCGTTGTTTAAGTTGATTTTTAACTGGATTTTGGTTTTAGAACTTGTTAATTTCCGTTCTTATCAAAAGACTACTCAAAAACGCTTACAGCATACTCAAAAACAACAAAGAAGATATAAAAATTTAAAAATCGTGTATATTATATTTTTCTTAGCGAAACACTAGCTGTTATTTTTATTCGTATAATGCGTTTAGCAAGGGCTTTAAACACAATAAAATCGAGTTTGTAATCATTTTAAAACAATGGAATTAAGTGTATTAACCGTAACAATAATCAACCCACGCGAATCTTACGTAAAAATGGCCAACCATTTTACACGTTTTACAATCAGTCCTGTTTCATCTAAAATCTAATAATCCGAAATCCAAATACATTATTATAAACGAATTTATATACGGTATACATAATATGAGTGAGCAAAACTCTTCAAGTTAGTATACATTTTATATATATTTTTATCAAACAATGCAGTAAATGTCACATCCTTCGCGCGTACCTAGCCGTATAATTGTATAATAATAATAATAGAAATGCTCGTAAAATATTATCATAAGTGAAATCGTTGTACGTCATTAAATTGTAATTAGTAAACGTTCATCGATTGTACTTGAGCACTATGCGAATGACACGATTACAATATTATGTTATACATCTATATAATATAGGTAATACGCACGTTATATACAATGATGCATAATAATACGTCTCAAACGGAATAAGAGGATTATAATGTTAATTGTTTTTATATTTTTTCCCCCTCTAGGAAGGATAACGATTCATAAAGAACATATTTTACGCCCGCTGAGTAAGGCTTTTTTTTTTTTTCTGTTGTCGCAACTCGTTGTTGACTTATACTTCTGAACACCACTATTATAATAATATAATTTTATACTTATGAGAGGATTTTTTTTCTCAATGGAGGTTGTTACGATATCGATCACTTTAGGTGTCCGTATAACCTACGTAGTTGGTTTTTGTATTTGACGTTTGAACTCAAAGTAAAACAGAATGTTAAACATGTTCATGCGATACAGTAATATTGTAATAGCTAAGTTCTGACGTTCTGTTAATATGTTTTTTTATGAAACTTGTCAGATCTTTTGCAGTCGTAATACCTATCTATACAGTTGAATGTATCTATACATAACGCAAAAACATTTTCATGCTTTATATTCTACAATAACTTTGGGAAATCTTTCGTTTAAATGTCGTTAAAACTAATAAAAATAAAAAAAGGTAAGAAATGTAGGTACTTAATTGAATGTAACTATATTCATTTTATTTGACCGTTTTCCTCTCGATTTAATTGTTATGAAATATGACGATTGCTTATTGTATAATATTGTATAATGTTACCATGTATAACAATTACTATAGTGTTTCCAACATAAAACTAATTTTTGTTAAGACTATTAAAATATCACCTCTGTGATCATACATTTATATTTAATGAAGATTAATCATAAATATTATTAATATCCATTTAAATTTTAAATATAAAAATGTGAATAGCTACATCTAATTATCCAAGTAATATATCCGTCGTAAAATGTTTTCAACTCCATGACCAATCATTAAAATTTAAAATACACGTATGCATATAAATATAAATATCTATTATGTATGTATTTACATGCCCATATAGTATAATAGTATTTCATTTAGGAATTATGAATTGTTTTAGTGTATTATTTCGTTTGTTTATTAATAGTTATAACATTATATCTACACCTATATTTACAGCGTCCGACGTCTAAATTGTATAACTCGATGATTTATATGACCATATGGTATTGTTTTAGTCATTGCGTGACGTGAGAGTGATAGGACCACCCAAAGTTAGCTCTAGAAAGCTTTTGATGAAAACTATTTGAATAATATTCTATTTATACACGTTTTGCGTACGTATAACGTATGACGTTCAAATAATTAACGTTATCATAAAACGCAAAACAAATAATTTCAAACTTAAAATTGACATATTTAACAAACCTTACACTACGTATGGTAAATATACATATATTTCTAAAAAAAAAATTTTTTTTTTTTTTTTTTTTAATGTTTTATAGTTTCTATAGCATAGCATTTCATTTTATTATACCTACATTAAAAATACATTTTTCTAAAAGTAAAAATTTTATTTTATCTTTTGTACTTCTACGTTCTACTTCAATTATTCACTAGTTATACTAGAGCAGTAAATTACAAAACTTATACTTACGTAATAAACTAAAAATGATATTAGAATTAATTAGTTCTGATGTTTTTTTTTGTTTTTAAAAGTTTTCTTTTTATTTAACCTGTTTCAAAATGGAACAATAAGAATAATTGAAAGTAAATATATAATAAATAAAATAAAAATATAAATATAAGTGACGGATTAGACAGACTGTAAAGGCCTCCCAGTGGAGGAACTACGACAAGTTAGTTCTGATATAAATGAAAATAATTTTGAAATTATATAATATAGAATTGATGAATTGCTTATTTCTAGATTATTTTAAAATGGCATTACTTATTTTATTGTTGTCATAATTGTGTGACTAGTGACAATTTATTCATTATGAAACTGAATTTAAAAACACACGTTGTATGTATTCAATAAATAAACTTTTATAATTATTTTATATTTATAATTCATGTGCACCAATATTAGCCTCCAAGTAATTATCGTTATAATTATAAATGCCCAGTTCCTTATTGGAACAGTTGTTCAATTATTATACGGTTTGACGATTATAATTTTAATAAACCTCTATATTGATTGGGTTAATGAGCTTACGCTTTATAATGGTTCCGTCAATGAAACGCCAATACATCATCGTTAAGAGGTTCAATCGAATTTATGTCAATTTTTCGCTTCAACACGTCATGTCCGTCTTAACACTCAAAACGCATGATGTATAATAATATTATATATGTTACCGACAAAATGCGTATTGAACGGACGATAATGTTTTAGATGAATATTATTCTGAACTATTATGAACAGCGTACTTATAGGTCTCAGTTTTTGCTGACGCTACAATACACGTTATTATTTCAATACATTATTATAATACGTGCGTGTGTCTATAAGAAATTAATATGTTATTATAACCTATCGGCCATCGGCACGGTTCTTGGCGTAGACCAACTCAGCATAAAACAGGTAATTGTGATAATAAAAATATTATTATGAGCATGGGGAGGGAAGGCAGCCGATTGCATTTCGCTGCAGCAGCTATAATATTTCACTATTATTGTTACGACGAGATTTTAACGTGTTCCGCGTAGTTATTTCGGAAGACGACGACGTGTAGTGTACGGTTTGTCAAACAAAAACCTGATCATCGTCCACAATCCTATTTCGGAAGACGACCCTAATTTGATTTTTAATTGTGGTCGACCCTACTTGCACGTGCCCTTATTAATTAGCCCACACAGGCAGTGGTGCACTACATATGCGCGTTTTCTTAATATACTGCTGCGGTCCGAATGGACTTCCGAGTACTTTTATTTTTCTAAACGTTTTACTGCCGCGGTGATGGGTTTTTAACTACAAACTGTGAAACTCGTTATTATTGATGAATTGATCACGTTATGGCACGAGATAGTAGTGTGTAGGTTTTTTGTACTCAATAATATGTGTATAATTTATGTATATAAATGGGGGGGGGGGGGAAACAATATGTGAGTAACGTATGCTTTCAAATGGTTGGCAGTGTTCTCGTATACGATCAGCCGTCAACGATCCTCTGCATTTTATACGTTCGCATAAGTCCTTAAAAAATCTACGGATCCCCCCCATAAGCGCCAGAAACGCCAATTTGAACCACAACTCTTGAAAAAAGGTGTACCGATGATCTGGTTTCTAAAAAATGTGTTTCTTTACAATGCGTATTCTTATTATAATATGTGTTGGTTTACTAAAATACACATGGAGTTGCAGTTTTCCGATGATAGTAGGTATATCTGATTTCTAAAAAATGCGTTTCTTTACAATGCGTATTCTTATTATAATATGTGTTGGTTTACTAAAATACACATGGAGTTGCAGTTTTCCGATGATAATAGGTATATCTGATTTCTAAAAAATGCGTTTCTTTACAATGCGTATTCTTATTATAATATGTGTTGGTTTACTAAAATACACATGGAGTTACAGTTTTCCAATGGTAGTAGGTATATGATCATGGTCTTCAAATAATATTTTACTTATGAATATAAAAATAACGATTCAACGATGAATCATCCGAATTTGATTTAATTTAGATGTATCCACAGAGTCTAGAGTGTGCCATTGAAAGGTACGAGACGCTTATTTCGGCTACCAGAATTGTATATTATACAGTACAATCTCCGTAATCCGACCGTTCGATAATCCGATACGTCCAGTAATCCGGCTATTTTAACCTATACGTATCAATATGTATGTATATATTTGTATATAAAATTACTATCGTTAACGATAAAACGTTAGGTAAAACTAAGTACATACCTGTATGCTCGCATACTATATTGCATTTATTTAGAGTGAGTTGATTATGCGTGTTTTAGATGGAAGCGATTTAAAATTGTGAACAAAATATCAGGCTAGTGTGATAAGACGCTTACAAAAAAAATGGAAAAATGGAAATTTTTTAGCCTTTAGACAATATATTTATTACCTCCAGTGCTGTAAGAATTGTTTTTATTGTGATCATGTTTTAAGAGCGAGGTATGACTTTAGCCTGTGCGAATTTTCAAATATTTTACTCGATTAACAATAATAATATTGAATGGGTGTAGAGATCAATGTGGTCGTACGCACATAACTATTGCAGGCAACCAAACCGAATAAAGTTGAAAGGGTAGTCCGGGAGGAGGTAAGAAGCAATTGTTTTCTATATTACGTATAATACGGGAGAGACGACAAAATGATTTATACTGTGGATAAATCTTAATCGCGATCTTCTGCTATTCTTAAGCTATAGGTCAAAGCCGTGGCCTGACTTGCGAAAGGTCGGGAGAAGCATTATTGAAATTTTTAAAAACGATTGTGAAAAGATCGGAGTACTATTTTATATTTTACTATCTTTCGTTGATCCTTTGTCTAATGACATTTTATAAAATTCATATTTATTTCAGTTTTAATTTGCAGAATTCTTATCGAAACCGTCAATGATGAATTCTTAAAAATCGAGTTTATTTCTTTATTTTATTTTTTATTTTTTTTCGTTGATTTATATTGGTCAAACGTTACATATTATAGACCCGGGGTCACCAATTTATATTTTTAAAGGGGCCACATTAGGAATCTGAAATTATAGGTCATCAAAATTCTAAGAACATATTTTTAACATATAATGTGAATTGCAATTTTTAACTGGATGTAATGAGAATATTAATTATTTAATTTATTATTTTCTGTTGTTTATAAACATTAAGAACTTAATTAATATAAGAAAATTACAATGTGATTCAGCGGCCGTAATTGACGGACTGACTGCGTAGACGTACGATATGCTTTGCGACCGATATATCAACTATTTACGGTAAAAACCAATAATATTTGACAAAAAATAATTATTTACTTTACAACAATAACATAATATAATGTTGCCGTAATATGAGTACTCTTTGTCTACGGGCCGGATACAATTTTTGCGCGGGCCGCCATTTGTTGACCCGTGTTAAGACATGTATAGACATAAATATAGTTATCTTTGAGACCCGGGAGAAATTGTATCCTCAAGAAGACTCGGAGGGAAATTATCGGTATACTTTGATGAATATCGTCGCACTATTATTGTTCCGCAATTATGTCTCGAAGCGAGTGTAACCGTCGGCGTGTACGAGATTCAGCTAACCCGCGAACGCTTGCGCCTACAAGGACGATATATTCTGCAGGTATACGAGGGGAAGAACTACTGATGACGACACCTCGTCTCGTATTATTTTAGCTGTTTTTTTTTTCCACCGAAAACTCACAACGTGACTACTAATTTGTATTATTAAGACGTGCGCGGAGGAAAAACGCTGGACAAATTGCCCAATCAAGTGTACGTCGTCGGCGTTATTCTCTTCAAACAAACTTAATATAAGTAGCCCACTCGAGAGGTGAAAACTGAATACTATTAGTGTATATAGTATATAATATTATTATCGTCCCGCGTAAAGAGTTATGGTTACCATTATTCGGACGTGTGTTTCAAGCGTCCTGCAGCATACGCACGTGCGCACCTATTAATTATTATAACCATTATATTATTGTTTTCTATCGATTTGCTTTGTCACGGACGTCGTGCGACAGCGTGTGCGTGTGTTACCGCGGAATACGTTTCTTTGTAGTTCGCAAGTGTGTGCGTGTGTCTTTGTGTATATATATATGCGTGTGATGTGTGTGCATGTTTGTGTGCGTGTTTGTGTGTATGTGTGTGCGTGTTTGTGCGTGTTTGTGTACGTGTTTGTGTGTATCTGTGTGCGTGTGCACGCGTGTATTTGTCTGTTCGTGCGTGCGTGCGTGCGTGTGTGTGTGTGTGTGTGTGTGTGTGTGTGTGTGTGTGTGTGTGTGTGTGTGTTTGTGTCTATATCTGTGTGTGTGCACGTTTCTACGAGTGGTTGTGCGCGCGTGTGTGTGCATGTGTGGGCGCGTGTGTGTTTGGGCGCGTGCGCTGCCGTGTTAGTTTTCATGACCGGTAGGAGAGCGGCCACGCATAACGTGTATGTGCGGAAGAGCGCACGTGCTCGGCTCGTTAAACACTCCATCGGTGGCGGTGCCAACCAGCTCCGTCTCCGTGGGTGGTGCTGTTGGGCTCATCAATGGAAAATATAATCTTCGGCAGTCAATGACGATGACGGTGATTCCACGCGCACGGTGACGACGATGAGATGAGTTTTTTTCCTTCTATATACTCTATGTAATCCTAACCGACCTCCTACCCCATCCGTGCACACGTTTCTCCCGATTTCCCGTCGTTTATCTGGGCCTACGCGCAAATACGCGTACAACTCACCGAACCGTAGTATATCATTATATTATTATTGTTGTTATTATTATTATTTCGACACGACCGTGAACGCACGCGTACACCACTCGAGTGTTTGGACTGGGTAAACTGAATTTTCAAATTAATAAATCAATAATAAATCGTTTGTAGCACGTATTTATATTTATATACAGTTTTTTGTTACTATCTCATAATATAAACACGAACATATAATATATCAAGCACCAAGCGATTTGTCGACTACAGTATTATACGTGTAATTCCCTAGCCTGCAGCTCATTGCGTCATCTTCCATGTTTACTGTGCACTTGGAGTTGGACTGTGAAATGCAAAAACATTAATGTTAAAGGAACGTTCGTCGTTTAAAACGATTAAAATCACAATGGGTGACTAAAAATCGCAATGAAGGCTAAGCCTTTTTTATACATGTAGGCTTCGAATAAAAACCTGTCGGCGAACAATGTCAGTGGCGACGAAAAGCGGTCAAGCCAAGGCGCGTCCTTTGGTGTATGCAATCGGACATTACTGGAACGATTCTCGACTGCACAATTTCCATTCATCGTCATGTCATATAATATTTTATTTCGGTGCACTGCGCAAAGACTTCG
The DNA here is from genome assembly GCA_025469195.1 of Chaitophorus viminalis. Lineage (NCBI taxonomy): Eukaryota > Metazoa > Arthropoda > Insecta > Hemiptera > Aphididae > Chaitophorus > Chaitophorus viminalis. Next base: position 15,087 of record JAIPRK010001998.1, read on the forward strand.
CAACTACAGAACCATGTTTATTAGAAATACGTTTCAATACAACAAAACTTTGATAAGAGTTGAATTGTTTTCGAGTGAATTTAATGTTTCATTTACATATGTATTTTACTGAATGCGAGTGTGCGAATGGAATATTTTCATCGTTCGTTCTGTACCGCGGTATAATATTATCGATGAAACATATAAAAATTAAAATGTTAAAAATCAATTATTACATTTTTTGTATTCATGTATAAGTTTATACTTGCACCGGATAGTGCTGTTGATTCGTCAGTTTGAGAGAACACTTGCGATTTATGGCATCCGACAGCAGTGGAAATCTTTTTCGTTTCATAATATTGTATGTTAATGGATTTTATGTGGCGAGAATGTTGATTATTATAGGAGTTAACTTGAAAATCAATAAGCTCATGATTTTTTTTTTAGTCGATGAAACATGATTTTACGGACAAATATTTTATAATATTCAATTATGTATGATATAAAATTATATAGTTGTACGGATTCGTATATATTATGTTATCGAAATAAATATAAGTATTTATAGTTGATTATTAAGGCTTATAAGACGTTAAAGAAAATTGTACAGGTGAACCTAGCAAATACATGAAGTTATCATCTACGTGTCTCTAATTGAAACCGGAATGATTTGAAATATTAAAAATGGATTCCAAAAGCCGGAAGTCAATTACACATAATATGTATGACTATATGCAATATAGAGCAGTCATCGTGTCACTGATTTCTTATACGCAATATACTGCGATATTTCCATCGAACTAAAAAACGTATGAATTATGTTATGACTATCATATTGTAAATGGATATAAGATTGTATTTTCCGAAGGTTGAACAATATATGTTCCTTATACCGGGTCAATAGATTTTTTTGCGGCCCTTCTTTGATAAACGTCGAACGCCGGAGGGTACGACCTCCACAATATAATGCATTATGTTTCAAAACAAAAACAATTTAAAATTCAATTTGTACGGCTCGAATTCACTTTGAACGGTCCTAGGACGATCATTGTTGTACTTCTGATTCACACCGCTTTTAGGCGACTCGTATGCAAGAACCTGCTGCTGCATTAAATAGCACTATTGCACTTGCACGATGTTATATTATAATGCAATCATGTACGTCGGTAGTTATGTGGTACATTGCAGTGAGTGATAAACACTTTGATGAAACACAAAATATTACATCTTGTGACGTACTTATCGACGACCAATTATTTTATTAACCCAACTTAAAAAATAATAGCATTGCACTGACATCAACGTCATGAATGCATACATGCATTAATGTCTCAATAACATCCAATGTACTCCTAAATTATGAGAATTGTATACCTATATCATATGAGTAATAAACAGTAAACTAAAAATTAGATATTATTGGACAGTGTCACACCGTTAGTTCAGTGAGTAATCAAGAGACTATGTGTACATATGTTTTATTTTTAAATTAACCCAAAAAATCATGAAAAACCTATCATAAAAATTACTTAGTAAAATAGTGGAATTCTAGTAACTGGGCATAATAATATAATATAGAGTACTAATATACGTCATGCAAACTATCAAAACTGTATTCATATAAAATCCATACATATTAAATTTAAAATGAAATTAATTGAATAAATTATAGATATAGTTTTTTCAAGCTTAATGCATTATTTGACATTAATCTCAATTATTACCATGATGGGTGTTCAACCACTCGATTGGCCACTGTATCACGACTTACGACCAAAATAAATGATTTTTAGTGGACTTCAATTTCGTATTCCGTGTATAGGTACGTCATATTGAAATCCTTATATCATCAACGACGGCAATGATCGACGACTGGATCAAAAGCCCATTACGTTTCGTTGATCGATGCACATAATCTCGTCCACGATATATTATAATATTATTAACTCGCATATGTGGCATGTACGATATTCTTCTCCAATGAAGACCGTTAATTTTTTTTAGTATTTTCCATGCAGGTTGGAATAACAACCGCATTTATATAATATACATTTATATAGTTCGGTTGAACTATGGTCCACGAGTGTACGTATTTATCATTATTATTATTATTATTATTATTATTATTATTATAAGTGCGTATTCACAACATACATTTTACGATTAAAATTGATTTTCTCGTGACATTACCGCAATAAGTAAGTGTATGCACAATAATTCATTTCCGAACGGGATATAGAACTATAATAATATTGTGTGTTCCATTGATGTGCGTAAATCCCCGTCTCATTGCTATATTACATTATTACGGCGATTGCATGCGACAATATTATAAAAATATTAATGTACATAATAATATATCGTGCGCATTTGAGAGACATTTTAAACGCATTGTGTGTATATAAATATATAAAATATGATATATACGTATGTTATACGGTTGTCATTTCAAAATAATTCATGAAAAATGTGCATCTTATAAGATAATAATAATAATAATGTATGGATAAGATTTTTTCTCTCTTTATAAAATATAATAATATATTATAATATGTTATTGTATTTTAATAGTTTATCGTCACGCGACGTTCATACTGCAGAATCATACACACACACACACATACACACACACACACACACATATATATATATATATATAATAATATGTATCACAACGAATTTCGTGGTTCACGTTTATAATAATACATTATGTAGTGTGGCCAAATATTCCAAAAATTTATACTATTTTAAAAGTACGTGCATAAATGTTTGTTTGAAAACAATAAGATAACAATACTTCATCGCACCATCTTACTTATCTGTACAACGAGCAGACGCTAAACGACGAAAAAAAAATTTTAAAAAAAGAACCACAGATGAATTCCAAATACAATGTATATTAGTTTATAGGTTAGACTACGTAGTATTCTAGTGCGAAAAAAAAACAGGCCTTATCGTCATCACAGGAAAGGTACCGCTCGGCAACACATAATCAACATTTAAACAGACGGCCGAGATGATAATCGAGCTGTCTTTCCCATGAATGGAGGACAGATAGGATTGTCATTTTTGTTTTTATTCAGAGCCGCTTATAATTTTGATGATATAATTTTTAATTTTGTGGATATGATATTATTTTAATCTTTTATTTTCGCGTTACATTTATAAAGAATTATTTTGTTTTAAAGCGTTATCCTTTTTTTAGTATTCCGAGGATTGGTAATATTCTTACTTGAATGTTCCAATTTTAATAGGTACTGCCATATTAACTTCTAGTTCAGTACTCGTCATCGATAATATAATATTTGTTTAGGTAAAAGATATTCCACACTCCAATATCCAGTACTCGTTATCGTGGTCAGTTGTTCAAGTGTAAAGTGACTCCAGAATGGTCGTATCGTGTAAACACTGTGAACCTCGAGAGATTTTATTCGGTAATTTTTCTGGGCAGTACTCGTTATCTGGGTTGCCAGAAGAAGAACCGAATATGACTTTTACAACAGATGTTTTAACTTACTTGTTTGTCGATCGAAGAATCGGACAAACTTATATGTGTACTCACAGAGGTGAGAGGCTTGTACGATAGTTACATTCATAATTGTTTGTCCCTTTAAACTTTGCATTTAAATAGATCGACTTTCTGTTTTGGGCATTATCGTAAATAAATAATAATATGTGTAAGTATATACCGCGTACTTATTCGAAGTGATATTTTTCCATTGTCCGGAGAATAGTTAAAGATATTAGAAATGTTCTCTTATAAGTTTATGAAACGGTATTTATCCAACGTAAAACAAACAATGCTGAATAAAGAAATTACGACACATTATAATTAACAAATATCACATCGTACGAGTTAAAAAGAAAATTTGTATGCTGTTTTTATGGTTTATGTATATTTAAACATAAGTAATTTAAGCTCGAAGTTTATTATACAGTCGCTCAAATCGTTGATTCATAATATTAGCATATGGCCATAACACAGTTTTAAATCTAAATAATTGACAATTGTTTAGATATATCGGGGTTCACAAGACAATACTTTTCCCTAGTATTTTTCATAGTAATCGACGGATTACAAAGCTATAATAGTGTACAGTATATATATATATATTAGGTATTATGCTGAGTCTATCGACACGCTCTATTTATCGATTGGTCGGTGGGTCGATGCGAGAAATCCATGCGGCTATTGTAATAATATTGTGTCTCTCGTGCGCAGTATATTTTACCATAATCAATAAATTAGGCGTCATCGTCACTCGTCAGGTAGGTATAAGATGATAATAATATGTGTGTAGGAAAACGTTTTTACAGCCGTTTTAATTACGTACAAACATTTACTATACTTCCCCCGCGTGCCGCGGTACACACAACAAACTCGAACGCATTACACGTATTATATACACCTATATTTTTTACTCGCAATCCGTTTCACGTACTATAATAATATTATCTCTCTCCCTCACTCTCTAGCGCGTTGTTCCGTCCTTCGAATCGTTTTCAAATGTACATGTGTGTGTGTGTTTGTGTGTGTGTGTGTGTGTGTGTGTGTGTGTGTGTGTGTGTATGCGTGTATAGTGTACATACGAGCAACGTTTACAGTGTGTATACATATATATGTATTTAAATGAATGCATAATGCAAGCCGCCGAAAGTCTTTTTCGAAAAACTGGTTTATAAGCTGACTCACGGAGACTTTTTAATTTACCCGTATTAATAGAATTTAATAATAATAATAATAATAATAGTATATAATATAATGTATAAAGACTTCGATTCTTATCGCAAGCGCGCGCCGTTACGATTCTTACCCCGAAGCGGGTTAGGTGTCGACGTTTATTAATGGACCCAGAATTCAAATGAGACGTACATATGCGCGTTCCTCTGGCGGCGGGAGAGACATACATCGCGCACTTATATACCATATATTATTATATACACGCCGTAGGTACCTGTATTATATTTTCAAGTGTACGCGAGCCCGAGTGTAAGCTCCGACGGAGCGGTTGACGGACGGACGACCGCGGGTACGACGGTCACGGAGTACTGGGATGAGGTGGGGTTCCGAAAATTAACAATAATTCGACATCAGGCTGACGCCTTCGTGTTGCCTACAATCTTAGATCATGATACCTAGATATATATATATATATATATAATGGTAACACACCGGATAGAGCTGTATGGAACATATAATCACAAAGCATGTAGCAATCGGTATCACCGCACTATGCGCTTGCGCGTTCCTTGTGATATGAAATTTCTGCTATACAATCGATCCGTGCAGTCCCGCACAGGACCCATGCCTAATGTGACCATACGTCCCGCTTTCGAGCTAAGTGTCCCACTGTCCCCAAAGAACCTAAAAATGTCCCGCCTTAAGAAAAGTCGACTTGTGGTAGGTATTTATTGATTACAAATTACAATCATACATTTATACATTTATTCTAATAAAAAATTGCTATTTTACGCAAAATAATATGGTTTCCTAATTAAAATATACAAGTGACTCGCTTTGAAGAAAAAAAATTATGATCACGTTAGTACGTTACCCATGCCTAATAGGAAATGTTCGCCCGAAATAGCGGACCGGCTATGCTAAGTATCTTTCCGGTGCATATAATGCATGCTGTACCTACGATATAAGCCTACAGTAATATATAATATATGTTCACTGTACGGCCATGGATGATTTTGCAGCAGAATGTCTTATTCGCCCAGAATTCGGGTTTAAGTGATCAAAAGTATGTTTCCTGCAGCACATTCCGATCGCAATAAAGTCATGCGTAAAGCACGGTTTATCACTATTTTTTCACCCAAGAATATTATTACACTTTTTGCAAACATTTTCAAAATCAACACTTTGGGTTAGACTTGATTTAAATTTCTAGTTTAAATTTGTTTTATAAAATTATATTATTTAACATTACCCAGAGAAAACCACGAATAAGCGGCTTTTATAGCCAAACTTGGCTGAAGGATGATAAATATTTTTTGGATCAGTAGGAAGTGAACTTTGACGAATTACATATACAATAAATATATATATTATATTGTTTTCTAAACTATTATCCAATTATTCCAATTATTATTTATTTATACAACCAACGGAAAATGTGTATTGTGTTGTATGTATAGGTACATAAAATGATGAAGTACATTAAGCATACGAAAGTGATATAATGTTATCATAAGTACTATCGTTTTTGGCATACGATTTTCACGTACTATATGAAAAACAGATAAATAACTTATTACTAATCTTCAGGGGTGGGGGGAGAAGGGTGAAAATATAAGAAAAATATTTGAGTACACAGTACTTTATATATGTAAAATCTTTAAGCTCATAATTTACTACTTCCCAAAGAGAATAAGGGCAAGAAAAGTAGGTAATAATATTTTAAAAGACTTGGACAAAATGAGATAAGTAATATTTTGGCGAAAAGAATGCCTTCCGAAACATATGTAGTTTGTTTTAGTAGTTTGGAAACGCTTACGTTGCCATCGAGTGGTATGCAAAAACGTAAATGTCCTATTTAAAACTGTTGACGAAAAGGATTTGCTGACCTATAATATGAAGGTATGCGTGAAACCTGAGAATGTTTGTAATCTTATCTGCGGATCGCAAAAATACGAAAGAAAAAATATTAAGTCAGACTATAGGAATATTGTGATCGAATGAAAATATTTCTATAACACCGTATATTATTAAAATTATAAAAACAGTGACATTTTAACGCCCGTCTACCTATATGGCGAACCGTTATCATTATATTAGCGTAAGAGAGAAAATTATGTTCAATAGACATTATCATTGTATGCTCAATGCAAGTATGCGTTTCATTTGTATAGTGGAAAATGAAAATCTTACATGTATTGTTACAAACGATATGCAACATAAATTTAATTTTTAAAATTCTTTTTAAGTGAAAGAAGAATTAATAATATTCTGCAGCCGTGATGTAGCATATTAAATCTTTACTACAAAATATATACTTCCGAGGCGTTTCCTACCTATTATACTGCATTCGCTAGATATGAAAACAAACAGAGTTTGTGAATATAAAATTTCTTATGATAAACAAAGAGTTTGTTAATTCATCATTTTATTTGTAAATATTATTAATATTATAATATTGTACATTTAAAAATTATATTCAAAATTATTCGAAGGTATACAAGTAAAATTGTAGGTACATCATTATGCGACGGAAAACAAGGATTTTAATAGACTTGTTTCGACGGACCAGACAGCACGAATGCATACATAACTAATTACAGAAATGCTATATTATAATATTATTTTGTGTATGCACGTTAGGTATATATATATATATAGATACCGTATTATGAAAACTGCCCGAAGGCTCACGCCGCGGAAAGCAAAGATTAATGTTTACATTGTGATGGTTTTTCTGGTGCATTTAAAAACACATTTATCGTGCTAATGCTTATAATATACGAATCGATTTTTGTAAAACTTTTTTTTTTAAATATTCATTCCACACAACAACACTGGTGTTACAGCAGTATATTTTGTAACGCGCACACTCACACACACATGTACATATATATATATATATATATATATATGCCAAGTAGAATATTAATAATATATATCTTATATATATATTATTTGAACGTAACACATAAGGAGGGGTCGTCGACGTCTGTCCGTTTGCGGTCGTTTTCCATAGACACGAACACACACATTCTGTATGAAACTTATTATGTGTATGTGTATATATTGACGTGTGCCCGCGTACAATATAGCCGTGCCGCGTTTAATTTCGCCCGAGGACCCTCCGGCACATATTTCCCCGGCCCGACGTATAGGTTATATACTCGTTTGTGTACGGATAATGTTATATATGTGTACTCGTTTGTGTGTTCACCGGGGCCCTGGCAGGAAGAACACGGGAGCACGAGGAGCTGGAAGAGAAGGAGGAAAACGATGAGGACCAGGACACGAAGAGCAAGCGGCATGAAAACGTGTTTTTTTTTCTTTTTTTTTTTCGGGGGTTTGGAGCAGTGTATTATACATGTTTTCGAGTCAGCATTTATGCGTGTATACGCACTCGGCTAGCCGACTGACACTTACATAAGCAATACTACACGACCGTGTTGCTCGAGGCAACATTTTACCTTTCGTATGTGTTATTCTACTACGCGCGCGTATAAAATAATGAAACAAATGTATAAGAATAAAATACGAAACGTAACAAAACGTTGTTCCAATAATTTCCGAAACGTTTGACAGCCGGACTTCTCTCCACGAAGGCGCGTGTATGCAGACGTGCACTGTGTACACAGCCGTAAGAACGTAGGTACTGCAGGGGGAAAAAAATAATCATAAAAAATCTCCGGCAACTCGCGCGTGTACGACAGCCATCCGGATTTTTCAACACAATTTTACGGTCCTCGCGCGTATAATATCCTCCGGGACGCGCGCGCACGCTACATTATGGTAAACGATATAAAATGCAAATTCCGCGCCATTGTTCCATCATTGCACGAGTGTGTGCGTGTATATGCGTGCGCGTGTACACGTGTGTGTAAGATGACGGTTTTGCGTAAAAAGTGTTGTTATAATAGAATATAAAAGTTCAGCTGATCACTACATAGGTATATATGTAATGGATGGTCGTCACCATATTATTATGCATGTATACATACGTATGTAAATGCATAGCTTATATCTGATACTCATAATATTTTCTTAACCATATTGTTCCTACCGGCTCCGGGGCACTTCATCACGTGGTGCGCGTGCGAGTCTATATATATGCGTGTGTGTGTACGTGTAGGTAATTTTGCATAAATATCGTTTTATTATACCTGAGCCATTTACACACAAGACGGAAACATTATTTACGAGACCCCAGGACGAAGGAGACTAGGAAGGAGTGTGTGTGTGTAGTGCAGCCGTAGTCCGCGATCGATTCGACGACGACATCTATACGTCCTCTCGTAATCGCCGCCGAGAGAAAGTATGTGCGTGTATGTGTGTAGTACGTATATGTATAGTCATAGTGCATAAACGTACATGTATATGTAGATACCTATTTGTGCATATTTTAATTTATATTCACAAATCGTGTGCATCTGTTGGCGAAAAATTGACTTCCGAGAGCGTATCGGGCGACCGCGTATGGAAAATACGTATACTAGCTGGAAGAGGTGCAGTTTGTACAATAAGAATAATAATAATTGGTGCTCTATGGCCGAGCGTAAGAGGATGGACGCATTACACACACACACACACACACACACACACACATACACACACACACACAACATACACATGTGTGTGTGTGTGTCTCGACAGACACGATATTCCTTGTTTTTATAATGTATTATGCTTTATTATCGTTTATCAACGGTATATACTATATTAAGTATTGCCTGTATAATAATATGTAAACGTGCCGGACGTTTACTCGCGTGGATCCTGTTCGTCCTACTGCACCAGCGACTATGCTATTGTGTATACGATATTATAATTATTGTACGTAACTTCAATTTAAAAATATAATTAAATAAATAAAATATGTATGCTATGAACCCGCAATAGATTGGTGTAGACGGATGTAGAGAGTACGATGCTTGTCATCATATATAAAAACTAGATCGTCAGAGGAAATACAAACCAAATCTACTCGTTGCAATCGTGTAAGCTAATCACGTGCTGCGGTTCTTTGAATGAAAATTAAATTGTTTACGGAAATGGTAAAAATGGTCGTTCGTGCGTATGTTATAGGTACCTATTAGATCGCACTCTCATCCCTTGGATCTTAGAAATAGTGTTATCTATATGATTTCACTTGGTAACATTGCCTCGAATGAAGACGGTGGATATACTTTTTCTCCAAAAAATCTTATCTAATACAGTGGTACTTCCTGTAGTAACATCGCAGTTTTATTATTGTAATTTCAAGACTAAATCATTTTTATTAAACAAATTTTAAATTTGAAATACATTGGTACTTTGCAATTTAATTAAAATCTTTTGAAATTTTAAATCAGGGTTTATTGCACCAGTATACACTGGTTAATATAAGGTTATAATTTTTTTTTTTTTGGTGCAATTTTTGTGTGGACCACACACAAAAATATACAATACATTTGGCTCTGTTAATAACTTAAGTCTGACATGCTTGCCCTAACCTAACTTATACCTGTACATAGAATTTACACGACCATGCATTTTAATTTGTCGATATTATTTATTAAACGTTACTATGCGTGTAAGTTCACCTGACTAACTGTTCTTAGAACTTTGTCGTTGAACACCTCTTCCCAGTCTTCCACATCATGGACCTCTAAAACATGCTTCTTTGAAAGGCCAACACACTTCTGTCGTTTATGGTGATCGGCCGTTACTGCTTGTTCAAACACTACTTAATAGTCAAGCACAATTATGTTTTTATCCACAAGCACCTTTATCTTGTTGTGGCTATAAAACAGTTTTTCGTCAGCATGCATCGTAAGTCGGTCGCCATTTCACATACTCAACATAACAGGTGTTGTAGGTATTATATTGCTTAAAAAGTAATGTACAATATTAATTAACGACTATCGTTAACAATTAATGAATGATAGTTGATTATTATAAAGTTATTTTTTATTAGTGTTTACGTTTAAAAGACAAAACCATTATACTGCTCGTTTAAAACAAATAAAATAATAAATATAGTATGTACCAAATAGTATGACATAATTCCTAAATTCAGATTAAAATAATTATTTTCTTTTTGGTTTTAATATACATTACCCTTTTATTTTACCAAAAATCAAAAGCTGCAGGTTCTTCAGGGAGCCCTACTTGATTTTTAGCGTATTTTTAAACAACAATTTTGAATATTAACTATAAAAATGTAGGTAATAATTACAATTGTATTTATGTTTCTTCAATTTCTAATTTTTTTCAATATATTAAATTTCTCTTGCAAAAAACTAGCAATAATAAAATGATTTTTGGTATCAAAATACAATTTTTAGATTACTAAAATGAATTATCATTCATACAATTTTAAGTAGGTATTTGTTTTGAATAAAAAAAACTCTATATTTTACGTTGAATTTTATTTATTCCGATTAAAATTCATATTAGTTACCTTCTTAGTATTAAATTGGACCCTTTTAATGAAAGTTTAAAAAAACCTGTGGGTGCCGGGGAATCTCGGCTCAATTTTTTTTTCGTATTTTAAAACATAAAAACGTCAGCTAAAAATAAATAATAACAGTAGTATTTGCTTTTGTAAGAATTATATAATTTAAGCATATTAAATTTTAATTTTTTAAAACGAGCAATAATATATGAATATCTGTAATATCTCGTACTTTACCGACGACCATATATGGCGTTGTATAATTTCTCACCAATGTTTCAATAAATTAAAAAAAAACATTTTACACACTTTTAAATTTCGTAGTAAATAATATAATATATATAATAATAATAATAATATATAGTTGGCAAAACTTTCAAATCGTGCATATATTATAATCGTACACGACACACGCATTACGTCCGATGACGTACTCCAAGCCTGGGAGACCCATGGGTCTCCAGCCTAAAGCACGCAGCCTAAAGCCCGCCTAAGCTTTTCTAACTTACCCGCCAAGCTAACTAATGTTTTGAAAACATTATAATAATTTTCAAATTAATAATTTCCTATTTAAAAAATAATTTATTAAGCTATAAACAATAGACTACATTCGTTTCTTCAGGTGTTATTTTTCACGACAATGTTACAATACAATATAAAATAAAATAAAATGATCAGAAAATAATTCTTATCCATCCTCGATTAAATTTTCTATCTATGCATCTATCTTTAAGTGACTTTGGCTCGCGATTCCGAAGCAAATCTTAGATTTGGCCAACTGTAAAAAAATGTTGGAGATCCCTGCCGTACAGCAATGCCATTCATATAATAATATCTAGGCATAGTAATTATTGACTTCAAACGGGGCGCGCAAGGGTTGAGTACGAGAAACGACGTAATGCACACACACACACACACACACACACCTATACTTAGGTCATTAATGTATAGCCATAGGTAATAGGCATCGGTATCGGAGTACGGTATACGGTATATGGTATATTGGTATATTATATATATGTATATATATATATATTTATACGTATGTTGTACGGGCGTGTGCAATGGGAAGATTGCAATAATATACTAAATAATATAATATATATATATATTTTTTCATATTATGCGTTTCCGCGGATTAGATCACGGGTAGATGATGAGATACTTGAATGACGGAAAACAAAGGGTTACGACAAGATACATCGTGTTGCTGCTGGTGCTTCGCTGTTGCAGTGAAGAGACATTTTCGGTGCACGCGAATTCGTCCTCGTCCCGTGAGCGCTTTTTAACGACCACGGCGACGGTAGGACTAACAATACGTGTATGATAATAATAAAAAACAATTATTGTTAAACTCCGTGCATGTCGCAATAACAGTAATTACCGCATGGTGCAAACGACGCAAAAGATGCAATAATAATGGACACGTAATTGTGCGTAAATAATTGCACCGACGACTATATAGGTGTATTATAATAAAATAATGTACTGCACAGTATAATATGTATACGCGCGTTATATGGAAAAATGTGAATATATATTTTTTTTTAATAGTATACTATATTACGGTCGAGCTGTTGTATACCTATGTCGCGCGCGATATTGAATATAACGACCGATTTGTAAACATGGAAAGGCGCGTCGAGGTTAATGTTTTAACAATAATATAAATAACAATAATATTATTTGCGTACAACGATAATGACATATAATACACAACAAAATAGGTACGTACAGAATTACATACAATAGTGTACGAGTATTATTATTATGCGTACGCCGCAATGGTATTGGAACGGACGTGTTTAACTCTCGTATAATATACATCATTATCCGAATCCGCTCGGACTTAATTAATTTTTAGTCGCCATTTGAATAAAAAATACATTTATTCCACCGGCGTCGTCGTCGTCGTCGTCGCGGTCGCCGAGGACTATATTATAACAACAACAACTATATATACAAGACACTATATATTATACTATTATATATACATATTATAACCACCGCGATGTGTGTATAATAATATGAATCATCAAACATATATAAACATTGATAAATGATAATCATTATTTATTTTTTTTCTTCTTCTTCTACATCCTTTTATATCATTTACTGTATATTATACATTTACACACACGCACGCACGTATAATGCCACCAACGACGTAGTTTCGCCACGGATTGTTTTTTTTTTTTTTTTTCATCTAGTGTTTACTTTTGGTTAGTTAAATGGTTTTTATATTATTTTTTTTACCTCGTCCGAGATATCGATCCGTTTCGATCCCCCGACGAATCTCGCGTCCGTCGATAATATCGTAGTTACAATGTGATCCTTGATGGGAATCTCGTATCGATTACGCGCTCGTATGATAGGTATGTATATGATGGTGTATCCGCCCGAGCACAAGATAAAATGAATGGATTAAATACGCGGGCTTCTACAATATAACCGGCATGCTCGAGAACAACGATGCGGCAGTGTTTATTACAGTCACGTGATGGTGTGACGTGCAGCGTATTTGTTATATATTATTATATACGCACGTACCACTATAATACGTAGTTGTATGGTTTAAAATTCAACAGGTTTTTTTATTATTATTATTTTTTTTTTAATGCGAATTACACGTGGTGAGTGACGACGATGACCCTAATCGCCACGCCAATGCGATTTGCATATTATTGTGCATTCCTTATCGTAGCAATTATTTTCAAAATAACAAAACGGCTGCACCACGCACGGTCTATGTATTATACGCGGCGTATCACGTCTGTAACATAATAATATTATCGCGCGCACCGCGGCGCTACGAACGTCAAGCGTTTATTATTAATAATGCATATTGCATACGTAAATAGGTGTTACCTGCATGTGCCGGATCCACACATCATGTCAAAGGAACTAAACAAAACATATATTATTAAACTCAACTTTTTCCGATGATCAAAAAAGTTTTTAAAAACAGAAGCAAGACAAAAACCACACTCATCGTGGACTCTTGACCCAGCTGTAAGCTTGTAAAAAATGATATATATATATTATAACATATTCCTAACGGTCTCTTCATTATGGTTATGCAAATCATGATTGTCGTATGATACCATTTCAGCGATAAACCATTTTGGCGATATGCCATTATAATTTAGGTCAATTCGGTGGTATCAGCAATTATTGCAAGCTATACAAATTACAAATATATTGTAGTAAAAATATTATTAATACAATCAAAATTATAAAAATTTTAAAAATAAAAAATATGTAATAAAAATGTTATGAGTACGATTTAAAATACAACCAAAAGAGAAAATACTATAGGTACCAAAATTAAATTACAAAAAAAAAAAAATATCTTACATTATATTCATTGTATATTTGAGTTACACTATTACATTAAAGCAATACTGTTTGCAATTCCTCGTAAGAATACCATTACACTTCGACTTTCAAAATAATTTATTATTTTTAATATTTATTTGTGTCATTATATTTTTTTTTTCAACTTTTTCGGACGACTATGTCCAGCGACTAAATGTTCATAATAAGTATCACGTCCCGATTGAATTTTTTGTAGATTTGAAATAAATATGACCAAGTAGTAGGATGGGAGTTCATATTATGTAGGTTGAGTCTTTTGTTTGCAGCTTTAGCATGGTTATTAATGCGTTATTTGATTTATTTTAACACGAGTACACGACCATTCACCAAATCGACATATCACCAGATCGGTAAATCGCCGAAATAGTGTCGCTGAAATGACATCGCCGAACATAATATAGAATGTCTCAATCCTTCATATGTGAGTTCAGTGCCGCAACAACCACAGGGGCAGCAGGGGCAATGCCCCTGTATAACGCCACTAATCGTTGGCTCAAGGGGCCCCGACGTGAACTGCGTCTATTTTAAATAATTGTATTTTGGTCTACTGCTTAAATAAATAAAATATATTAAATAAAAATATTATTGAAAATATTTATTTTTATAATTTATAATTTAGCTATTTGGTTTATTGTCGAAGAGCAGGGGCCCCTATTGATCCATAATAACATCTATATTTAGATATATAACAATTATAGTGTATTATTATTTTATTTTTATTTAGTTACTTTTATGTGTGGAATTGGGATTCTCGAAATAATCTTTGTAATCAATAATCACTGCCAGTTGCCGGTGTCATTAGTTCTTAGTTCTTACTTCTTCAAAGCGTAGTTTAGTGTTGAGTATTAGTTTATACTTGTATTTTTTATTGTTTTAAGCTCATTTTAATAATATCAACACGGCAGTATTTAAGCGGGGCTACAAAAAGAAAATTAAAGCTCGTTTAAGAGAATAGAAACAAAAAACTGGCTGGGTCCTGTTTTAAATGCGGTAATAGTGTATAGAACTCTCCTTCTTTTTCCCTTGCCAAATGTATGCTATGAACCTACTGTCTTTTTGTCGTATATTTTTCGTTTTCTTCAGCTTCTGACAAAAGAGCTAGTGTGAATATCATGTCTTCTTTGTCACTACTTGTATCACTCATTATAATATTATATTTTGTAAACACTCGAAAATATTCAAAGTAAATAATTTAGCAATAAGCTTTAGTTCGACCGTCGAGCTTGAGCGATGAAATCAAAATGACCAAGTATATATAGCCGCGAAATTCCGACTGGTTCCAACACAGTGTGCGGACAAAATTCGTTTCCGTTCCGATGGTAAAAATTCGTTACCGTTTTGATCTAGTGTGAAAGCACTGAACACAAAAGTTTTATTCCAAAATTCTCGCAAATTATTATTTTGGAAGTTATACCAAAAAAACTATAAAACATTAATTTTTTCAAAAATACTTGATATTTACGATAAAAATATCAAAAAAACTACTTTTTTTATTTCAAAAGCTGTATTTTTCAATGCTGATTTTGAAACTGTTTGAATTTTTCTGCAAAAACTATTAGTTTGGAAGTTACAGCATTTTTAAATTTACGCTTTTAAAGTAATAATTACTTTACATGGCCAATATGACTATTGCGTAAAATTAAAGTAAAGTGGTGCGATTGATGCACTACATATATGATTCCCTAGGGGTTTCTGGTTTGAATTCAACAAACAAATTTATTTTTTACTTTTTTTTTAGAATTTTTTACTATTTAAAATGAATATATTTTTAGCGGAAACCATTAATATAGAAGTTAAGTATTTCTATAACATTGAATGTAGTTTCGCTCCGCAGCTCTGTTCACTTAACTCACTTATGCTAAACCCTTATACTAAACACAACCTTTGTGCTATGCAATAATTTTTTTAGAATCATATATTTTTACAAAATTTTTAATTAATATTTATAATAAAAAAAGAACACTAAAAGTGTAGTTATATTTTAATATCAATACGCTGGTCAGTGGGTAGTTGTAGGCCTTCGCATTATATTTTTAGGCTTTTTTAAAAAAAAATCACCATCATTATTTGTTTTGTATAGGTAACCTATATATATATATATATATATCTATATCTAATATATACATAGACCTTAGGGCCCCATACATTGACTGCGTTCGAGGCCCCAAGAATCCTAGTTGTGGCACTGTATGAGTTACATGTAGAAATCTACGAAAAATAAATATGATGAGCTATAATCGCATAGTTAAATAGTTTGTTACTTATGTTTTGAAAACATATAACATTTTTAATATCATAAATTGTGATCTTTTGACTTTTTGATATTTTAAACCAGAACAAATAGCTATGTGTCTGCAGTCTCTTACGTTTGTCATGCAGGACTACCGGTATACAAACATTATATTTCTTCGATCTTATCAAAAATCGTTCATAGATTATAATCTGTATAGCAGCGATTTCAGTGGTTCGATATGATAATATAAATTGCAAAATCCAAAGAACGACATCGGTCTAGGTGTAACTTGATTTATTGATATCCAACACGCTCTTATACATACGTGTATATTATTATTTGCTTAATATAATGCACGTTTCTATCTCCGTGTGGTAAATAGTTTTTTCGACTCCAATTTAACATATATTAATAATTATTATAATATATAATAATTATTATAAGATTGCTCTTTTTGAAGAAAATGTTTGATGCGTATACGATTTATGCGAAATTTAGCAGAGGTAAAATACCTAATACCTGAAATTCGTCAAATATAGTAGATAAGTTGGGTCCCAGACAAAAAAGTTAGTAGGTAGTAAAAAGGGTAAGTAGTAGGTAAGTATTTTTTTTTTTTAAATATCTAATAACTTTTATTAGAAGTTAAATATTTTATAATTATTATAATTTTTACTATGGCCAAATAGTAATTAGTATTTGAGATTCAATTAACATACTACCTTGTTTTTTCCGGGACTCAAAATTCAACACTCACATACATTCAAAATGTACACAAAAAATCGCGGACGCAATTCACCTGGCCCCCATAATCTATACTACCTCAGTTTCGTGTGCACAATATTCGCGGTATAAACGATAACGGTGTAGAAAATGCGTACTGGCGTTGCGTATAAAATTTCAAAGGTCGTGACCTTTTATAACAATATTCTGTAACAACAGATAGACTTGGACACTTGGGTGTACACGTATAGGTATTAGGTTTTCCCAGTGGATATTTCTTCTGTAGTTCTGTAGTGCACATTTTTAAATTTGAATTTAATTCCTGATTATCGTGGGAGTAATGGTGTATTTATAGTTTATTTTCTTATAATATGTGGTTACTTACCTCATACTAAATGTGTCCTACTTCAACGTTCAAAAAAATATAAAAAATTAAACGTTTAGTATATTTATAAGCTTTATTATCTTATACTATCGACGTATTATGAAAAATCAAAACTGTATTTTAGATGTTCGTTTTACTTTATAATCATCACCTTCATCTTTCTCAGCATCAGGATACATACCTTGAAACCCTCTTTGTTTAGTGGCTTCTGGTTATGTTTTATCACGACGACTTTTTTTTATTACGCCATAAT
>JAIPRK010001999.1:0-33118 GCA_025469195.1 Chaitophorus viminalis
TAAATAAAAAGAAGCCAAATTCATGATTTAAAAAGAAGCCAAATTCCGTAAATTTACCAGGGCTTTTCTACCTCGAAAAACAAAACTGAAAAAACCATGGTCAGAACATACAAATTACTACTACTAAAATCATATATCATATAACAATAACAGCTATTTCAATGGATAAATATCTACATATTATATTTTTTTATATATTAATTACACTCTATACTGACAGTAGTACACTTTGGATATAATAATAAATATATTAACTGTAAATCTATACTATAACTATCTAACTAGTACACCTAAAATGTACACCATTTTAATCATTACCTTTTTAGTATTTAGTGTTTTTATTGTATAGTTTAATATTCTAACTGCCATGATAGTCAATTGCTTTGACTGTTTTTATTATACATTTTTTTCATGTATAAACTTTTAAACCATGTAGCTATCTGACTAATAAATGTATTATATAATACGATAACACAAACTTATGAGTATAGTCCTTTATTATTAGGAAGTGAAAAATATACTGATGATTATAAAGATATTTAATAATGTTAATCACGTACGAGTCGTACATATATTATGTCGTGGTTGTAGTTTATAATATATGAATAATATATATAATAATTAATGCTGAATATGCAACACCAATTATTAGTTTGGTATTTTTCTCATAAAATGAAAAATAAAATAATCTGTATAATAACTAATGGGTTATAAAGTAAGATAAAAAATATTTGAGCAAATTCAAAATACTTCTCAATTCTTTACTATCGTACTCCTGATAAATCTCATCAGGAATATGAAATGTCACAAATTATCAGTTATGTCAACAATTCTAATTGAGAAATTATGATCAAACAATCATTTATTGATTTTCTAAGTACCCATAAAAAATCACCTAATGGCTTTCTAATGATATATTAAATACCTACTATAAAAATTAATGAACTTGATATAATGAACAGCTTTACGACAATAACTATGATAGGAATCAATAATGGAGTACACTCATACATATTTTTACGTAGGTATAAATAAATTAGTTACATTTTACCATGTACTGCACATAGCCTTAAACTAGTAGGTGTTCATGCTGCCAAAGTTTCATCCATATTCTACGATGAAAACATTATATGTTTAATTCCGACATATATAAATACATAATACTCATTTTTGTCGGGTTCGAAAAGTAGATTGGAACTCAAAATGAAAACTATGAAAATCATTTAAAATCTCACTGTGAGGTAGATAGCTCCATTGGGAGCCTTCCTACATCATGCAATATTTTCATGTTATATAAATCCTCATCATTATTACTTGTTGTGTTTAATTGTATAGTTATATATTTCGTATTAAATAAATAAAAAATAAAATTTCTTTGTGATACACGTTTGGTCGTTTGGAGTACTTACAACAAAACAAACAGTTAATGCTCTCAAATTAAATTTCAAAGATGTAAGCAACTTATATAGTAAATTTTAATAAGAATATAATGAAATTTACTTAACTAATTCTATAACAAATAAATTCCTAGTTTTAATGCCACCTTAAATTTTGGAATTTTATACAAGGCCAATTTGATAAAGTACCTAATTTTATTTTTACAGGAACAAAATTAAATTATTGATGTAGCAACTAAAAGTTGAGGTTTAATTGAATGCTTTCAAAATATTAGAGAAAATAATCTTGAAAATGCATTGAATGAAGCTAAAATAATTGCACTTTTAATTAATATACTAGGTATGTACCTACTGATTTCCCAACTAGAAGAAAATAAAACATAAAATAAAAAGTTATCAGATTTCGTGGTTTTTTCAAAATTTCAAATTCAAACGCTCATTTAAAAAAATGGGACAACAGATATCAAAATTTATTGACTATGGAAAAAGATGATATTAAAAAATAGTTGGATGAACTAGCGTTATTACAGAGCGATGATGTAAATAGTATTGAGGTAGGAATATATTAAACTTCAAAGTTTAAAATTTCAAGCTTCGAAATAAATGACATAATTGAAAACTGCAACATCTGATGATTTTTTGAAATTCATACTACAACATTTTCTACAAAACGTTTACACAAATGTAGTAAAAGTGGCATTAAGAATTTTACAACAATGCTTGTTACTACAGCTGTTTGCAAGAGAAGTTTTAGTAAATTAAAGATCATAAAGTCCGTTCCATCATGGTTTATGAACGTCTACTCAACAAATTTATAAAAAAATAGTTACATTTTCTATTGAACACGAAATTGCATCTCAAATGGTTAGGTTTTTGCTATGTAAACTGTAATAATAAGGGGCAAAACATATGCACATAGCATTAAAAGGAATAATATGAATTGTAATATATGTTTGAAAATTAATAGAATATGATTAATAATTAATATAAATTAATTAAAATTAATTAATCAAATATTATTAATTAAAATTAATAGTATAATAACATTTAGTATAAATTATTTTCGAGAGGGGCAAAATTTTTATTTTGCTAGAACCCGAGTAGCATTTTCTGGGTTAAACGTCGGTTTTCAAAAACTGAGTTCTAATATCAGTGCTAACACTATTGATTAACATTTATGGGAAACCCAGATGGGCCAGATATGGTTCACAGAACATTTTTATGCATGGATACTGACCAAATTATTTGTCATATGTTTAGTGTCGGTTTAATAGACACTGAACCTTGCACATATTGTTCTGTGAAATTTAACATAAACTGAACCGTTTACAGTGTTAACATAAAGTTTTTCTATACCGTGCTTAAAAACATTATATGAACCATACACTTTATATCTTTATCAGTTATTATTATATATACAATAAAAACTGATATATATATATAACAATGATATAAATGGTGGTAGATGTTTATAAATACGAAGCAGATTTTAATATAATTATTAATTATATATATATACATACAATATAATATCTATATTTATAATTTGTATTATATTTTATTACTGTTTGACAACGCGTCCTTTTTCGCGCGGGTATGTCATGTAATCTACCGGTGGCGTGCGCTGTTGTCGACGATACAGTTGTTTACAGCTTTTATTTCATTTTATAAATATGAAAACAATTGTGTCAAACGGGCGAAAGTCAACCTTGTGAGCTGTGATTTTTCTAGTATTCGTAAATAAAAATCTTATAGGTACTGACCTATATGATTACAAATATTAAGGTATACTTTTATACCTTAATATTTTAAAATTGCTAATTATTGATATAGACGTCGGTTTTTCAATTTCCAAGTAGTTGCTGTGTATATTACTATACAATTTAAAATAAGTACCTACTATATTATTTCTAATTTATATATTTTAATAATTATTAATTTTCTATATTAATTTTGACTGTTATACCTATTTTAACACAATTAATTCAATCTAATAAAGCAAAATGTTTGTGTGTTGAATATTTCTGTGTTGTTAATTACCTATTTTATTTAATAACTGTGTAATTTTTAATATATTTATGGTTCTTAATTGTACCTATTGAACTAGTTTTGAATAAATAGGTTAAATAACACAATATAATTAAATATAAAATGTATATCTATACTACAGACAGTGTTGGGGAAGTTACTGTTTTTTGGTAATTAAATTACATTTTTTTTTTTTGAGTTAAAAAGTACCTAACTCAATTTCAATAGAAGTGCCCTTTTTCAAAAATATCACTGGGGCCTAATATATAATGTCATAATATATATATAAGATATAATATATATATCATGTGTTCAATCGACAATACATAAACTAAATATTAAATAATGACAATCAACAATATGATATTATTGACAAATAGGTACTCATTTTGCTACATATTAAATATTAAACTTTTTTTTCAAATTTATTTTAAACAAAAGGGCATTTTCAAAATCACAATCACTAATTTTAGATCGCTTTTTAGTGCATATATTAAACCAAATAAAGTAACAACTAATTATGTAATAATTACTAAAAAAAAGTAACTCAAATAACATATATAAATTAAGTACTTATAATTTAATTACCATCAAATAACTTAAAAAGTAATTTTATTAAAATAACTCTTCAACACTGACTACAGGACATCATCAGTATGATGTGTTATATACCTACATAACTATAGGTAAATTTTAATAAATGTCTATTATATTATACCTATAACTATAAGTAATAATATTTAGTATTATTTATCTTTATATGTATTTTGAACTGCTTATTTTATTGATTAAATATGGTTATAGTAAGTTATAGCAATTGAAACATGCTTTATTAATTAAATATTATCTGCCTTCAGTTATAAAGGGAAAACAAAACGAGGTTTTATTAATTTAAAATTATTTTCCATCATTTATGGTGAATATTTACATTTATATATATTATAATAGTTTAAAAATATTAAGATACTATTAAAATTATTTTTTATAGAAGCTTTGTCTGGTTTATGAATTGATCTACAGAAATAAACTATATTCCACAATGTTACAGACAATTACATTAGACATTCTGGCTTACAATTCCTGATAAATATATATATATATATATATATATATATATATATACATATATACTTATAAATGTCATAGGAAGTACCTACTCTAAATTTTATTATCATTATTTTTTTTCCATAATAATGTGCATTCTTAATATTTTGATTAAGTGTTTTATGCTGCATATCTAATTAATCATTATTATTTACTTAACACGGTTTTTACTTTTATTCTATTAAATCAACTATGATCTTTTCTTATTTTATACCATAAACATATATTGTATTTAAATATAATATTGTTTATATAAATAGCTAATATACCATTGCTACTATATATTTTAACATGTTGACGCTGAAACCGGAGTTGGATGAATTACTGAACCCCACAGATAATTAATGTAAGTTAAACAATAAAATATTATAAAAAATAACATGTTCATAATTACATTTACCTACCTAATTACCTATTTTATATATTTAATTGTACCTACAGTTAATGAATATTTGTTTGGTGAAAATATTGATGTGCAGCAACCAGATGTAATTGAAGAAAATGATAATTCTAATCATGTTCAAGCTGAAATATATGAACCGGTAAAAAATTTAAAATGGAAAAAAAATGCTACATACATTACACCTAATATTGATTGATATAATCCACCTTTAAATGATATTGAAAGTTTGTCACTTCCTTCTGAATATTTTTTTAAATATATTAAAAATGAAATGTTTAAACTAATGGTTGAAATAACAATGAATTGTGTTCACAATTTTTTTTAAACAAATGTAGATGATATGAAAACTTTTTTTGGAATTTTAATTGTCATGGGTTATCTTCAATTTCCTCGCGTGAGAATGAAATGGGATTCAACATTAGGAATTTCACTCATCAAAAACAATATAAATGTAAATACGTTTTTCAAGCTGCGTCAAAATTTTCATGTGGTAGTTAACAATGCACCAAGAAATTCAAATGACCGCTGTTGGAAAGTTCGACCTTTACTAAATTCTATAAGAGAACAATATAGGGAACTATCATTATGTGTCGATGAGCAAATTATACCATTCAAAGGAACTATATGATAAAACAATACATGAAAGATAAACTAGAATCATGGGGTATAAAAGTATATTGCCTTTGTGGCAGTAGTGGAATCTTATATGATTTTATTGTGTACCAAGGAGTACCAACAGAGTATAGAGAAGAGTATAAAGCATTTGGTATCCGTGCGGGTACAGTGATGCAGTTATCTGAACGAATTACCGAACCCAATCACCAGCTATACTTTGATAACTTTTTTAGTACTTATGCTTTGTTTCAATGGTTAATAAACCGACAAATATATGCAGTAGGTACCATAAGAATTAATAAGTTTGGGAAACCACCATTACTATCAGATAAGGATATGAAAAAAAAACCAAGAGGTTTTTCTCAAGAGGTAATTAGTAATAATGGTAATCTTATTATTATAAATGGTATGATAATAAGCCAGTAACACTAGGATCAAATTATGTAAGTATAGGAACTCAAGATATATGCTATAGATGTGATGAAAAAATAAATTATACATTGATGTCAAACGCCCAGAAATAATCCAAAAATATAACAAAAATATGGGAGGTGTTGATAAGCTGGATTTTCTTTTGAAAATGTATAGAATTTTTATAAAAATTAAAAAGTGGACCCTAAGAATAATGACTCATTGTATTGATATGTCACTTACAAACAGTTGGTTGGAATATAAAAAATTTTGTGCAATACTACAAGTAAACAAAACAAAAATATTAGATCTATAACATTTTAGACAACATGTGGGAGAAACTTTAATATTATCTAATAAAATTTCTTCATCTCAAAAAAAGAGCAATGGGCAGGCCAACTAAACAAACACAAAATTATCTTCAACCAAAATGTTTATATAGATCTGAGTCAGCACTAGTTTAAGAAATGCGTTGGGATAAAATTGATCATTTACCAGTTATTGATGAGAAACCCACCACATCCAGGTGTAAATACTTATTTTGCAAACAAAAAACTAGTGTCTTATGTTCCAAATGTAATGTACATTTATGTTTTATGAGAAGTCGCAGTTGTCTTGTAGACTTTCATACAAAAATGTGATAATTATTATTATAATACATTATATTTTATATAATTTTTTCGTTTATGGTTTTATAATTATAACGTACTAAGCTAATATTTTATTTTGTTTTTATAAACTAATTGTTTTACAAATTGTTTTAGATTTTCATACAAAAATGTGATAATTATTATAATATATTATATTTTATATGATTTTTATTTTATGACCATTTATAATTTTATAATAAGACAATTTTTTTATTACTTTGTTTTGAAGAATTTTTATTTTGTTTTTAAAAAATAAAAATTGTTTTATAAATTGATTAGATTTTCTAAAAATGTGATAGGTAATTATTATTATATATTATATTTCCTATGTTTTTTTTTATTTATGATTTTATTATTATAACTTACTAAGCTAAATATTTTATTTTGTTTTTAAAAACTAATTGTTTTCTAAATTGTTTTAGATTTTCTTACAAAAAGAATTAATTATTTTGTATTTATATTTATTCTATATGGTTTTTCATTTATAATTTTATAACAGATACTTTTTATTATGTTATAATAAAAAGTATGAAAACTGTTTTTATTAACCTATATTATGTATTAAAGAAATAAATAGATTATTTAAGAAATATAATTTTATATTTTGTTAATTCAACGTTGAATCACAATGTCCTATATTTGGGATACTTTCTACTTTCTAAAATAATAATACTATCACCACAAGAATAGTACCAAAAATTTTCAAAAATTTCAAGCAACATGTATACCCGTTTCTATAATTTTTTTTTATTTTTTAGAAATGGTTAAACAAAAAATGCTAAAAATAAATTCAAAATCTGTAGTCACTTTATATATACCATGTGCTTTAGATGCAGTACATGAATCATGTTGAAATTTTGCCATGTTGAAATTTCTGATAAACTTTGAACTATTAGAGGTAAGTCATTAATGAATTCTTACAATGAATCGTGTCTTTCTATCCAACGTGTTGTATAATGACTACTTAGTCGGTATCCTAAATTTTTTTTTTAAAATAAAACTTCGTATTGAAGAAGCATTAAAAAATTGAATAATGTCTTGTATTGTTCCAATTGAATTCCCACACTTTAGAGTTTTATCGATCTAGATAGATTATTATTTAATGCATCTTTTAAGCATGGGCAAATTACGGCATTTTTCGCTATAGTTTTAATTTATGCTGCAGCACCACACAATACAGGAAAATTCACACTACATCCGTCACAGCCTAATCCCTACACAAAATAATAAATCCAATCCCAAATTTATTAATTTTTTAACTTCCATAGAACCAAGAATTTTACATGTTATGATTGGCTTATTTATATTTGTATCTAATGGATTTTCACAAAAATCTTAAATACCACTTTTTTTAAATCGAATGATTAGCGACGGCCGACAATAGACAATTTTAGGAATTTGGGGGGGGCATACGCCCCCATCACACCCCTTAGGATCCGCGCCTGGGGTAAGTGTAGTAACTTTTCTTTCAATTTTAAATAATATTACAAATACTATGTTTTTATTTTAATAAATATTATTTTACTCAAAATAAAATTGTCGTTATCATATATGCTTGGTTATGAATTAAAACCTTCTTACTTTCAATTTACAACTTAATTTATTCTCAACATTAAACATACAATTAACTGTCATTTCCTTTACATTTATTCTCAATACTTGGAACTTGTTATATAATAAATTATAATTATCTAATAATAATCTATTTATTTATCGTTTAATTATTTGTATTCGATTAAATTAATCATAATTTTGTGGAAGTTATAAAATAAATAATTAGATACCAAATTTTAAGAATCAAACTAAAATAATGTCGCGGTAAATGAATTTAAGATATTAGCGCCATTTGTAAGACAAAGATAGTAACACCATTAGTATGTCCCATCTCGTTATATTATTCCGTTTCGGGCAACACTGCTTGGTGAGCATTCCAGTTATCATATAGTTCAATGCGTGAGACAGACTATATTCGACGCGACGACGACGCCTACACGTCATCGACCAAAATTTCTAAAACCGTATGACGCATCCGTCTTGCTGCTAACACCAGGTTAGGTCATTTAGTGTTTCAATTTCCATCGCTGCCTGCCATCGTGTCTTTTACTAGAACGACAAAAATTGTCTGCCGCTACCGATTGGATCAATCGTATTTGCTTATTAGCAATGTCATCCAGATCGTCATCGTTAGAAAGATCCGTTGAAAAGAGCAAAGAAAGTATTATAGAGCCAGAGGTGAGATTATTATAATTATTTTGCTCACTATTTATTCGTGCAAACCTTTTTTGTTGTTAATATTTTTGAATCGCTGGAAAATCATGTAACGATCAACTTGGACACACACTTTGACATCGACATGTTATAATATATTAATGAAATTATCAATTAATACTTGATAGCAAATCGATTTATCGATTAAAATGTCTGAAATCATATTTTTATCGGCATACCGCTGTGCAATTGTTCCCAAGCCATGGTATTATGGTAATAACTAATAGTAGGAGAAATTTTTTGAAGAGTATAATAATTCAAGTTTGTAAACAAAAATTTCAATAATAAATTATCTATTTGTTTTATTTATCATTTTAATCAATATTTTATTATGGTAATGACTAATCATCATTAGTCATTACTCTTCAGTGAAAACCTTCACAATAATCTTAATAACGAAAAATAACTCACATTTGTTAATGTAAATCTATATTTATAATTGTTTCCACGTGTACACGCACGTCACATGTACATTGTACATAGTATCATTAAAATTTAATTACGTATTCTCTATTTCAGTATTATTTATATATTATGATAATTATAAATTATCGAATTCTTTTGTATCTTTTTGATAATTACCTGTTACCTGTTTATTATTATAATTTTACCATCATCATTTAATTAAATCCCACTTTGTATATCGTTCGGTCTGTCGCCGAGTAATAGATATAAAAGGCCAAGGCACAGGTCGAATCATCACCATTCCCTGCCTTCTCGTTGTCGTAGCAAGACCTATCCGAGCTTACTTGCGCGACACGAAAGGTAGTCTCCCTCCCGGACTCAACGTGCGATGTGCCAATGTATATCAACTCCATGGTATACTAGTCAGAGTTATTCCGGCATTGTATCCGATTGGTATACTGTGACGAATCCGCAATAGTCGGAGTAATTCTGGAATTGTGCTGTCATATATTGCACGGCTGAGTCTCAGTTATTGTCCATTTGTCTAATTTATAAGTTATATTTTGTTTATATTCTCCGAGTAATTATTATAATATATATTATTTTTCTTTGTATAACTAAATTGTATTCTCCTAATAACATTTTATACAACAATAAAAATTAATTTGATATTTCCGATATCTGATGATATTGTATACTTTATCTTTCATATAGCCAAACCTAACATAATTTAATCTTCCAGAAAAGTTCTACGAACACCCAACATAATTTGGTCTTCCAGAGGCGTATTACCACCTTCATGCAAGCCATAGCTGACCAAACATAAAATAACTATACAATCTTAAAAGAAGATAAATTCCTATTAATTTCTCAATAACAAACAATTAATATAATTAGTATTTACTATGTAAACTCAGAATTATAAATTAATTTTAAAAATTATTTAATGGTAAAAAAAAAAACTATTAAATTAGTTACCATTGCAGTAAATACATACTTTTAGTGAAACCACTCAAACACAAATTAATAATTCAACTGTAACATTTAAAATGTATATATTATTTTAATTATACACATAAAATACATTTTTCATTCAACATTAATTCACAGGTTATGCATGCAACATATAAAAAACCTGTAAATCTTTGCTATTTTTCCTAATGCCTTCAGCAGGAAAACGACGGTTTAGAGCATCAAACATATTGTTTAAAGTAATAGCAAACAGTTCATTTTCATGGGAATTTTGAAGAGTTTTTATACCTTTTTCCCTGTAAAAATTCATACCGACTGCTACAGAAGAACTAAATACCTATAAATAAAGTGATTAATAAACATATACTGTGAATAGTCTTGAATTGAGAGGTCTGGCTTTGATTAGATTTATGATTTTTACAGCACTATCAAGAACTAATTTTAACTTTTAGACATTCTTTTAGATGCTAATGTTTCCCGGTGAATCATACAATGCATAGTTTTACATAATGGGGCAACTTTTTTTATTCATGTTGCAACTTCGCTCAGCCTTCCAGTCATTGCCCTTGGCTCCATCAGAACAAAAACCCACACAGATTTATTTCAATCAAATATTTATTAATGGTTGTAAAAATAATTTCAGATGTTGTGTGGGTTTGTAAAGGCTTACAAAACAAAAACTCTTCAATAATTTCATCATTGCGATCAAAACGTATAAATGCCATTAATTGAGCCATGTTAGCAATATCAGTACTCTCATCAGTTTGAGCAAAGAAATTACAATCTTTCAAATAAAGCAATAATTTATTTTTTATATTTGACGACATGTCATCAATTCTTCTTTTGACAGTATCGTTTGAAAGTGACACTTTTTATATCTGTTTTGCAGCCTGTCTCCAAGAACACATCGCACAATTTCTTTTGCTGCTAGCAACACTAGTGTTTCCTCAATTGTGTGTGGTTTTCCATCATTAGCAATAATTAAACTCGCTAAATAAGAAAGTAGTAACTTTTCTCTGAAAAAATTCAATAGGTTTATTTTCTGTTTCTGGATGCTTTGATAATTGGTAACGCTTAAGTAGCGATGGCTTCATGCTTTTATTTGAAAGTGTTTCTTGACAAATTACACATTGAGGTAACGGAGTAGAATTTTCAGAACCAAATTTTACAATGAATCCAAATTGTAAATAAGTATCTTTATGTTTGCGATTCGCCTATGTTTTCTGTTTTTTAGTATTTGAGCTTTCACTTTCTAAAAATTTTTTCATTTTACTTAATTTTATATCAAAAAAATGTACGAAAAAACTACCTAAAAATATAAAATTTTAATATAAAATACACTTGAACAACGCGTATGACACTCGTGAATAAACCGAAAGAATTCACGAAACTAAGGTAAAAACACATTATTGTGAAATAAGAATACGCTTTGTCGGGATTATCCGATAAAGTTTATCGATTTATATGATATTAAAGAGAATATCGTTATCTTAATTGCTACGATTACACACGACCTCAACACCATCAAATAAACATTAAATAAACCAAATAATATTTAATGTTAATAATAATTGTACCAATTTTTTTATAAAGGAAGATTTTCTTGACGTACCACCTATGAGCTCTCCGCGTACCACAGGTTGAGAACCGCTGCTCTATATCTATTATATATCTCTGCCTAGGAATTTTTCGAATCGTTTGAAAAGCATCCTTATAGTATTATTCAATCGTTAAATTTTTATAAAATTATAATAGCGTTCACTTTCATGCCATTTCTCACCATACAAGAGCAGATACTATGTAGATAGTAGGGGATTTAACAGGTATTACAACACGAGCAATACGGAATGAGCTGAGAGTTTTAGAATTCGTTAAATGGACACGCATGAAGTAGCGTGGTATAGGTATCAGATGGTGTACGGCCTGTACAAGCACCAACGCGTGGGTATCTAAAAATAAGGGTCCGACGAGTAGTGAGAATGTAAATGTCAATTAATTCTATGAAAATCATGGCAAACGTAGTCAAAGTTAAGAGAACTACCACTGTAGGCATCAAGTCAGCGGAGAAAATAAAATCGTTGAAAACGTTCCCCATATTCGAGGCGCATGTTCCTATAACAGAACTACTCGGAACGCTGCAAATCATAACATCAATCCTAGTCAATTTTTCCTCTTATAACTTTTCATACCTAGTTATAATCATAGAATGAAATAATCACCGCACCGTCACTAGTCACCGGCAATGTTTGGCACCACGCAGTGGTTGGGGTTGTTACAATAATATTCTACATATTTTTTTATAATTGAATATAAACTGCAATACCTCATGAAATATTAATAAAACAAAAATAAATGTAAATACATTTTTAATAGTAAATTACTAGATATACAGTTTTTGTATAAGCAATTTTTACGAAAAAAAAGAGTTATTTGTAAAAAACGAATTTTGTGACCTTTGACCTTAAATAACAAACTGAGCAACAGTGTCCAGAGCATAAGGATAAATGGCGACATTTGACATATTATTTGCAATGCAGAACTGAAGGTCTGCTCTAACTTTCAGCCCTATATGAATTTTGCAAAGTTACATGTTTATTAAAATAGGACTTTAAAGTTTCGTCGTTCAGGAATCGGGACGGGGAATCACTATTGGTCGACCAAAACTGAAAACAACGGGTTCGCGATAGAGCGAGAAAAAACTGGTGAAGAACACGATTCACACATAATGTAACGTTATTATTTATCCACATAAATATGTGACCCGGTAATGTATCATCAAACGAGGATGCGCAAAACGTAGTAGAGCGGCTATTCTACAATTGCAGGATACGCTAATAGAATGAAGAATGACTGGCATTGAGAAAGCAAGAAGCCATATTATACAGATGTACGGCGGCCGTGGTTAGAACACATGGTATTGGCAATAACGAACGCGTTACGGTCTTGATAGATGGTTCATGGTTCAAGAGAGTAAGGAATAAAGTGTTTGCATTGCAATATTGAACGTGTACACGCACCTGTAAATGCAGTTGTATTTCTTCCAGTGTGCGTCTGCTTCGTTCGTCCGTGCACAGCGCTGGATTTGTTCGGGTCGGTGTTGATCGAATGAACAGTGTTGCGGCGGTCAGTGACGAAGGAGTGAAATAATAACGCAACGTACACGCGGTTATGCGTTGTGTTAGGAGCTCAAATGCGGCAATACGAAATGCGATGCCGGGACGTGGAGACGCACGAGACGAGGGGCAAAAAAACATCTGTCGGCGTAGACGCGTAGCTCAAATATTACGTCTTTGGAAATCCGGCATTCATTTTATCAACAGGTTCCCTTTAACCAAGGTTTATAGATAATAAGGAAAGCCTCCTTCGTTTGGACATTTTCAAAGAATAAGAATAACCGAAAAACTCCGTGACGTTTTAATAACTACCGTATGTAAATATTTGTATGTGCTTACATATAACATATATAATTGGTTCTCAATGATTTTTTTACAAAATTGATGGTCCACATAAATAAAATGGTTGGGAACCGTTGGTTTAATTGTTTTAGTTAATTTTATTAGCGATAAGTTTGATACCTTCGGCAAGCAACTACAAGAAATGATAACAACAATAAAATATATTAAGTATGAAAATCAAATTTTAAAAGAGCAAAAAAATAAATTGAAAAATTAAGTTGCTTATTTAGATAAGCTCATAAATGTAAAACCACAAAAATCTATACAAAACTTTGTCGAAATTATGGGTGCTCCAGAAACAAATAATGGAAACTATATGAAAACAGTTTAGGCAATCGCGGTAATCAGTAAGAGTGAAAACAACTTTTTCAAAAATATAAGTTTATATTTATAAAGTAATAAGTTTCATGTAGACTTTTATCAGACAAGTATTGTGAAATAAACTTATATCTACCAATCATTGATGCGTTTATAGATCACCCTTGACTTATTTACGTAGTTTTATAGAATAATATTTAAGTAGGTAATAATAAACGTTTAAAAGAGTGGATGTCTGCCAGTTTATTATTTTTTACATAAGATAAGCAAGCTCTGTCATTTTCATGTAAAATAAGCCAACTACTATAAAAAATATAAAAATAAATATACAAGTATTATAAGACTTGCAAAAAAGAGTTTAAGTATTTCTTATTAGAGAAAATTAACATGATAACTAATAAATTAAATAAAATACTCTAAATCAAATAAAAAAGAAATGATTGAAATGGCAGTAAATAATGACAAAATGTTTGATTCCGTAATGGATCTTCAAATTATATCTAGGTAATAAATTTAACAATACATCATGAACGAAGGAAATAAATTAGCTCAGAATTTTAGTAATGTGGTGAATAAAGCAGTTCTAAATGTTAATAATAATTTTTCTTTTGATAATTTTTAGTTTTAGCTAAAATTTTGAGTGCAGGATTTTTAAAAATTGTAAATAGTTTAAAAGATGACACTGCAGCTGGCTATGATAGAGCAACGACCAAATTATTAAAACATATTATGGAATTAATAACTGATCCACTAGTTTATATTTATAACCTCAGTATAAAGCAGTGTTTTCCAGGTAATCTTAAAGTATCAGTCAGTGGCGGTTCGTACCTAGGTGTGCGCACACCACATAGATTAATATAAATATAGAAGTAAACATTTATTTTAATTTAATTGAATTATCTGCTAAATTATATTTATTTTATTATACAAAATGAATTTTTCAAACATTTCATATTCGCCAAAACTAGAAAATATTACTCCTAAAATTTGGTAGTTTATGTAATATATACACATCATTTGGTGTGCACCTCTATCAGTACACTTTCAGCCTGTGAAATATTTTCCGTCGTCAGTGGAGAGGAGGTTGACGCATAAATGGATCCGTGGTGTGCAGGGACGGCCTGGGAGAAAAATTCAGACCGGGAAAATGTATTACACCAGGCCACATTTCAATATTTACGGCATAGGCGTTAATATAAGGGTGGACGTGGGGAGGGCAAAGTTATATAAGGTTGTACCCCCTTCCCCCCTCACCAACACTACAAATTAATTTTATAATTATTTATTTACCTAACCTTTTAAAATATGTAAGAGGACATAAAAATAATAAATGGACCTTTAATAAGTATCAATATTTTGTGACTGTTTATCTCAATTCAATTTATAAGCATAAAAGCCTATTTAGTTACGCTTATATGTATATATTCTTTTTAAACAATTGAAAAAAAAATTCATTTAACCATTTATATAACATAATTATAATATATAGGTAAATAAAAAATACTATGCTTGAATTTTCTTTAACAAATCATAATTTATAAATATAATATACGCCTAAGAAACAAACCAAAAAGAATATAAAGTAATTAAGCTTTTATAATTAATTTTATGTTTTAAACATAAAAAATAAGTTAATACAAATTTTAAAGACATGATGATAGCAGATTACTTTTTTGTGACTGTAAATCAATTATTTGATCATTATCAATATTTACTGATATTAACATAAACGCTTTAGTATTTTCATTACTAAGTTTACTTTTTAACCGATTTTTTATATATTTTAAGGTAGAGAAAGATCGTTCACAAGCAACTTGGGTAACGGGCAGACACAATAAATACTTATAAGCAACTGTTAATATTTGATAAGCGTTACTATATAAATTATATTTTATCAGTAACTTGTAATTAAAAGTTTCCTCGAAACTGGTAAAACTCGCAATAATAATATTAAAGACGGTAATGGAAAATTGCTCCTGGACACAAGAGAGGTGGTAACCCGATGGAGAGAGTACCTTGAAGAACTATATCAAGGGGATGAGTTATTGGATATCAATGAAAAAATTGATGAGTACTCTTATGGTGCACCACTATTCAGAAGTGAATTTAATGCCAGCCTTAGAGATTTAAAAAATAAAAAAGCCCCGGGAATAGACGAAATCCCAGGAGAATTACTACAGAACGCAAGCGAAAGCATAATAGATGCGATATACTATCTTATGAAAGATATATATGAAACAGGAGTAATTCCGAAAGACTTTTGCAACAGCAGAATTGTAACACTACCGAAAAAGAATAAAGCTGGCTCTTATACAGATTTTATAACTCTGAATTTACTTTTCCACGCATCAAAGATACTCATAAGAATTATATACCGAAGGATATTTAATAAAGCCAACCAATATCTTGGAAATGATCAGTATAGATTCAGAAAGCAAAAAGGAACTAGAGAGGCAATATTAAGACTGAGGATCTTAATAGAAAAACAAATATCCCGTAATAAAATAACATATTTATCATTTATAGATATCGAAAAAGCTTTCGACAACATTGATTGGCAAATTATGTTCTCAATAATGAAAGAATTAAATTTTTATTTTAAAGACATGAGAATAATATATAACCTCTACAAAAATTAAACCGCAGAAATTACAATAAATAACGAGTCAGCTAATGCGAAAATACGTAGAGGTGTAAGACAAGGGTGTCCACTTCCACCATTATTATTCAACTGCTATATAGAAAAAGGAATAATAATAGGAAGTTATAATCTAAACAGGCTTGGGATTGGAATAAGAGTGAGTGATATATTGATTCCAATGATCCGGTTTGCAGACATCGTGTTATTAGCAGAAACAGAATATGATCTCCAGAGAGCCCTGGCAGAAATGCAAATAATTATAAATAAGTATCAAATGCATATAAATTCAGTTAAGACAAAAATTTTAGTTTGTTCACGTGAACCTACAATAAACGTAAATATATATTTAGAAAACCAACTTATTTCCCAGTTTTCTAGTTTTAAATACTTGGGAAGTTTAATAACATCAGACGGAAGAAGCTCGCAGGAAATTAAACAAAGAATCTGGCAAGCAAAAACATCTTTTATCAAAAAAAGAAAATTTTGGTTTCGAAAAAAATTAACAGAGCAACAAAAAAGACATTTCTAAAAACATTTGTGTGGAGTGTCGCATTATACGGCTGCGAGACATGGGTTATTAATGAAAAGGAAAAAAGATCCCTTGAAGCATTTGAAATGTGGTGTTGGAGATATATGGAAAAAATAAATTGGACAGAATGAGTAACAAATGAAGATGTACCGACCCAAGTTGAAGAAACAAGATCCATAATTAAAGCCATAAAGCGACGACGATGGGACATGTTGGGACATGTTTTACGTCATAACGAAGAATTGCATCATACTATAATAGAAGGTGCAATTGAAGGACGGAAACCACCAGGAAGACCAAGAAACTCGTACATATCTCAACTGAAAAATGACGCAGGGATTGATACTTACGCCGGATTAAAAAGACTTGCCGAAGATCCTGATAAGTGGAGAGCGAAGTTAAAAATATTGTAAACCAACCCAATATAGGTTGATTAAAAAAAAAAAAAAATAATGTTAATAAATTCTAAATGCATATTAATATCAGTAAAATTATTAAAATAATTTAAATAAGATTTTAATATTAAAATAATATAAGATGAAGAATAAATCAATGGGATATAACTG
Organism: Chaitophorus viminalis; assembly: GCA_025469195.1. Taxonomy (NCBI): domain Eukaryota; kingdom Metazoa; phylum Arthropoda; class Insecta; order Hemiptera; family Aphididae; genus Chaitophorus; species Chaitophorus viminalis. The sequence goes on from JAIPRK010001999.1 coordinate 17,763, forward strand.
TTTGTATTTTTGGTTTATAAATATTCTATACCTAATCAAAATATAATCTCAGTTTCATTATTTTAAAAATAATAATGATTCTGCTACAAATGATCTTGATTAAACTGGGACTATTTAAGTCCATGTTGAAACAGTTCAGAACAGAACATTGATCAACTTCTGAATGTATCATTGCTTCCATATAAATGTTGTGCGGCTCACACATTAAGCTTAATAGCATATTTTGATACTCAAGAAGCTGAAAAATATTTTGCATTTAGGACCATGAGCCTAAAATTGTATAAAAAATGCCAAGCGATTTTCAACAATCAAAATTAGTCTACATTAAGTACAGATATAATTAAAAATCATCTTGGACGGTATCTCATCACACCGAATGCCACCACGTATATCTGAACTAGTTTCAATAAACTATATATAATTAAAGAATAAATTATTATAATATTATTTTGTTTTATGCAGATGGAATTCTTATTATGATGCTATAAAATTGTTGATAACAAGAAAAAGATGGACCAAGTATGTACTGATTTATAACTGTCTACCATTTCAAGTCCTCGTGAAGTCTCATTCCTAAAAGAATACATCAATGTAACTTTTACATACATATTTAATATTTGTTGAACAATTGTTTCATTTTTAGATCATGAAACCTTTATCTAGAAGTGATAAAAATGTATCGTTAGGATATTTGCTTCCCACGATTAATTCTCTTCAAAAATCTAATCAAAAAAACCACTTGTGAATAATCTTCAACGAGAATTAAATAAAACATAATAATTCTGTTTTAAATAGTACTTAACTAAGTAACTAAATGCTTGAAATGCTTGAGAAGATGATAAAAACATAATTTTGTCTTAATTATATTAGGTATTATATAATGTACAAAGACTAGAACCAGAATTTTTATATTTTAGCAAATTTAAAAGACTATTCAATAAAATGATTATCTAACATTTGGCCATTGTTGCACAGTGAATTATTATTATGTGATATTATCATTGTGAGTGACAAATGAATAAAACTACAAACATTATTGTAAATCTGACATTTGAGTATTTTATAACCATCTTAACAAAAAAATTGTATATAAATACTTTTTTTCTACATTAATTTAGATTAAAAAAATTAGAAAACAAGCATGGCTGAGGTTAATTAATTTGTTTTCATTGTAATGTTTATTAAGTTTTGTAAATTATGAGTAGATATCTCTTACTTTGACACCTTACGAAATTTTTTTTTTCTTATAATTAACTTAACTTATTTATTGATGTTTTGTTTATTTTTAACCAAATTTGTTAACTTAATCTTTAACTTAATTGATGTGATTACCATATTGATTAATTTAATTGGTAACTTAGCTGAAAAAAAACCTGTTAACTTAACTCAGTTAAAATATTTCATTAACTTACCCAGGCCCAGGTACTAACCACAAATACTTATATTTTCCTGTAGGTTATAAATGCTCGTTTGTCTCGTTGAACTCTTGCCCTGAAATGATCTCAATATTTGTCACTGTCTTGTTACACTATCTCGTCATATCGTTGGTCTAAAGAAAAGCCAGTGATACTATTGCAGGTCACTACAATTTAAAAAAATGTCTCAAATGGGTCGTACTATAAAAAGTTTGGGAACTTTTGATATAGTTTGATTATTTATTGATACTGTTTGTATATTTTATTATTGTATTTTGCAGCAATTTTTATTTATTTAATCTATTAAGGCTGAATTTATAACGTTTAAGAAAATTGTATTCTTTTGATCTACAATACTAAATTTATATTCTACATAATATTACTTAGTAAATTTGAATTCTATTATCGTACTTATTAATCTATACTGTTAATATACGAATACTATTTGTAAATCTTTCTTTACAATACTTATTATGATATATTGATATTGAGAGTGTATTAATTTAGTTATATTGTACAATACTGAACTTGAGACCATGTGGATGTTTAACAAATTAAATAGATAAATAAACAACTTTTTATTTAATCTGTTATTATAATAGCAGCTATTTAAAAATGTCTGAATCAAATAGTCATATAAAACCAGAGAAAAAATATCTTTTCGTTACATTAGCAGGTGTGATATTCGTATCTTGCAAACGACGATCCTCATCTGTAACTAACGAATACATTTAAATTTAATCAATTAATGCTATTTATTAATTTGGTGAATTTTAATTCTTTACCTCTCGATCCTCCTTGAACCGATCTTCGACATTTTAGCACTATTTTGAATTCTTCATCAGATGAATCGGTAACAATTGATTTCCTTGGATTTTTAAATTGTTCTATAATTTTATTCATTTCAGCTATTTTCCTAAAAAATGGTTCATTAGGAGTTGTTTTGGATAGTTCATTGTTAATTGGTTTCATTTTCTCCTCAATTTTCTCGTCTAAAAATGGTTCTTTATAAATTCTTAGAGGTTGTTTTTTGCCATACAAAGTTCGAAATTTGGACAAATCTTTGGAAAACTTATTCTTTGTCTTTGTTCTTATTTTTGTTGAAATTTTTTTTAGTTGATATAGTTAAGTAGAGTACTAGTACTACTACCACTAGTACCAGCTTGTTTGCGTTTTTGACTCATTTTGACTCAGATTTACACAGAAACACAGAGTACTACAGCGTATTCAACGCAACGGTCACAACGGCAAAATCAAACGAATTAAATAGTAAATTGTCCAAATGATATTTTCATGCCACAGATAGTCTAAAGTCGAAATTATTATTGTCTTCATAGCTATCAAAGTCGATGGCTGCTAATCTAACGTAATCGCTAGTACCTAGAATACACTAGTTCCTATAAATATAAAAATAATTTCAGTGCAACAAATGAACGGCGCGCCGCGGCGATTGCTACAAATTACAAACCTTATCACGTACTATTGAGCTATTAAAGACTATTAAGACGCGGTTTCCTACAAACACGCATCCGTGATTGTATGGTGCGCGATACGCGATTTTAGGAAACCAAGGCTTTAATGTGTATCATTAATAATACAATTTGAAAAAAAAAACATTATCATTCGTCATTGTAGTCCTATATTTGTGAAAATATGCTATAATAATGTATAATTTAGTGAAAAAGATATTTTTTGGGGGAGCTTCAACCCTAAAGCCCCTGGATGCGCCACTGCTTATAACTAAATTTATTACTAAATAACTATTAATTACTTTCATCAAATACGTCTGGTCTAACCGGTCTATTTTCAGTAATGGTAAACTTAATAAATTGGTAAGACATTTTTGAATTTCCTATGAAAAGTGAAGATACTGAACAACTCAACAAAATAGTAAATACGCAAGTAGGTACATAGGTAGCCGGTAGGCGGTATAGTGTATACTACACAAAATAGCCACCTACTTTTCTAAACAACTTAGAACAAAGAAAGCCGAAAACCGAAAAAAAAACAGCCAACATAACTGAGAAATGAAAATATGTTTTGCAATTTGCATAAAATATAATTGTTATCAATAATTACGAGTGTAGAAAGATAATAATTTTTCGTGTTCCATATCTAGTAGTAAAATGTTGGCACTTCTAATAACACCGGAAAACTCGCACATTGACAGTGGAAATTGGCACAGTGCGAGTTCGGCAAGGTGGAAAACGCTAATAATCATAGTTTAACTACAGTCGGTACAACTGGCCGTAAGTATTTATTATAATGGATGATAATATTATATACATGATAGCAATTTTTTTTTGATAACGACGGTGGTGCTCTAAGCGACTGCGTAGAGAGCATGGCTATAGGCACCGTGCAGCCGCCGAAAAACGGTGTGTCCTAGTGGTGAACGCACACAACTTTAGTGTAATCGTATTATTAATATCTATAGGCAATAATTGTATTATGGTATATTTAAGAAGTTTTTATTTATTAAATATTTTTGTTATGTTTTTCGTAGTCACTATACTCACTATGAAATTAAGTGGTCTATAAATAACAATTTGTATTTTATTAACTTAGTTAAGTTTGTTAAGTATATATTAAATTCAAATTTAATTTATAAATTATAATAAAATTAATATTTTATAGAAATGTAGACAAAATAAAAATAATTTCTAAGGAGATACTATTTTTGATAACTTTTTTTTAACTTTGTTTTGTTTTTTAGTTTGTTGGTTTTTGGCGTAGCCAAATTGTTTCAGAGCTTGATGATTTTGATTCCGATATTGTGAGAACTATCTACGAGTTTTATGACCGAGGTGAGTACCTAACTGCTCAATTGATACTCAATGTAGTCAAAAAAAAAAAAAAAATTATACCGGGTACGTTCGATCAATGCAAAGGCTCCTCAAAAATTTAAAATTTAGCTACAAAAAATGCAACGATGGTCGCTTATTTTTAATGGAGAGAAACGATATCGTCGCACTTCGGTGTAAATTTCTAAGGCAAATGTGTATGCTGCGAGAAAATAAAGACGATTGGCCTATTGTTTACCTCGATGAAACGTGGGTAAACCAAAACCATTCACGCACGCTTATTTGGCAAAATAAGGACAATTCGGTGGGTCTAAAGGTACCGACTGGTAAAGGATATGTCACGCATGATGTGCTCGCTACGGGTTCATTAAAGGGTCGAAATTGGTATTTTGTAGTAACAGCGGAAATAAAATCGATTACCACGACCAAATGAATGGTGAAGTATTCAAACAGTGGTTTATTCAATTGTTGAAAAACCTCGAAGAACCATCCGTTATCGTAATGGATAATGCACCATACTATTCTATACTCAAAGAGTCATACCCAAAATGTAATTGGAAAAAAGCTGACGTCCAACAATGGTTAATGGATAAAAACATTGAATTTCATCCATTAGAAACATTATCAGAACTTCGTCAAAAAGTTAAAAACCTAATACCACGCGAAAAAAAAATACGAGCTGGATGAAATCGCGTTGGAAAAGGGTCATGAGGTTATACTCCTCATGTAGTAGTATCTCAAGGTGGTAGAAGGTAATCCATCTACCACCTTACCATTATAAATATAACCCGATAGAGTTAATTTGGACTCAGGTGAAGGGCGAAGTGGCAAAAAAGAACAACACGTTCAAAATTGTTGACATTGAACGTCTAACACATGAGGCATTAGATGCAGTCACAGTAGATGATTGGAAGAAATGCATCCGTCATGCAGAAGAAATTCAAATTGAAGATAACAAAAAAGAAATTATGCGAGACACCATGGTTGAACCAATTATTCTTACCATACTACCGGATGATAGTGACTGGAGTGACGACGATCAGGATGATGACGAAGGAAACATGTAATATCTAACATATTTTAATGTTTTTCTGTATTTGTATTATTAGTTTTAAGTTTGTTATGTTTTTATTTGGTTTGAATAAACGAATTATTGGTTCATAAAATATTTATAAAGTATTTTCAGTAAATTAATTTTTAATTCAAAAAAATGCGGCAATTAGTTTAACTACGTTACGGACCACTGGGGTGAATCGGCCGCTAGGTTCGTGACGGGCAGAGGCCACTTTTCATGTCACGAACTATAGCTTTTTGTACCATTTGATAGTTTTTCTCGTGAAAGGGTAATAACTTAATATCTGGTCCTGCCTGTGGGTTCCACTCGTAAACTTATAGTGTTTAATTGGTAGCGGTTCAAGAGTTTTTCTACCCTTATAGGTAGTCGTTGGAACCATAATACCATATCATTTTGAAACTTAGAAGAAATGTATGTTACTTCCCTTTTGTCTTTTCACTTTCCAATCATAACATTGTTTGAATATTTTGAAACTGTTTCCCCAACTTTATGTTTAGCATTTACCACGTCCTTTGGAGTATTTAGCCTGTTCGCCCTCAACGTGCCGGTACAGTAAGTCTTTTTTTTCACAGTTTTTGGGCCAAATCATAACTATTATAAAAATTGTCCATGAATATTGAGTGTCCTGTGTATAGTTTCTCTTCCATCAGGTGTTAAACAACATTTGCTGTATGCCCTTTTCCACCCAAATTATCAGAAGCACCAGTATGTATTGCAATTTTATTATAATATCATTAGGCTCAGTAAGCATATATAATTTTATGCCGTACTTATGACGTTTATTCTGAATAAACTGCTTGAATAAAAGTCGTCCTCACCATAGTATCATCAATTTGTCTACAGAAAGCTTTTTACCAGGATAATACACATTATTCATTTTATCATTAAAATAAATGATCAAAGGTCTTATTTTAAAAAATCGATATGAATCATTAGAATCTGCAGAGTAACTGGAAAAATGTAGATTCCGCATCCCGACCCATATAGTTCGAAAAACAAGTTAGATTAAAAATATGATGTTTTTTCCAATAGTCATTCATTCGTCTCAATTGTATTGTTCCAGTATGTATAACGAGACCTATAAATGTCAACATTTCTTCTAAAGTCACTGGTTTCCATAGTGATATACGACTTCTTGGATTCGCAGCAAGTCTAAGAAATTCGTGCTCTGCAAATTTATTAGTTTCATCTACCAATAAATTTAAAAATGTGTCGTCCAAAAGCAATCTAAAAAAATCATATGAATTTCCTTCCCCAGGTATAGGCACAAGAAGCTGTTTTTGGTTAGTAAAAGGAAATTGTTGCAAATTTGTATTATAATGCCAAACAATTTGTGAGGGTTGAGTAACGAAATTCGAAACATCATCGAAACTAGACACTATTATTTCGTCTTCATCTTCAGTGTCCGATGAGTTTTCGTCACATATAATTCCTACACTACATACGCTACCAGAATCATCAATATCAAAAAGATTGTCTTCTTCGTCGGAATCTATTAGTAATTGGATTTCGCGTTCATTAGGGAATTTACCAACACAAGCCCTTTTAGTTCTCAATGAACCAGCCTGATCTCTATCCATGATAAGTAATAATATAATACCTACCACAAAGAAAAAACAATTTGAAACTATTTATTTGTCATATCGTATCGCGAGAAATGAGAAAAAACTTACCAGATAACTAGGAGACGTCCACTACTAACGATTAACAAATCGAAAATAATATTATTTATACGATAATTTGTCGATAAAGTCGAGAATTATACGTAATATTATACGTAATATAAATAATTATATTATATGTCATTGTGTAGGGGTTCGCAGTATAAGAAAATAAACAGATAAACATTTCATGAATAAAATCGATTAAAAGGAACAAAATAACAATATTCTAAAAATAACTGCTCATATATGGTTAAACTTATGTCCGTTTATTTGAAATAATTTTAAATTTAAAACTGGAACTTAAACCAACAACTTTTATGCTTGATTTCGAGCTTTCAACCATAAATGTAATAAAAAAAGTGTTCCCAAATACGTCATTACATGGATGTTTTTTTCATTATTCGCAAGCTCTATGGAGACATATTCAAGATAGCGGGTTAGCTATTAAATATCGTGAAGAATCTAATTTCGCATTAAACATTAAAAAGTTAAATGCATTATCATTTATTCCTCCGCATTTGGTAATTAATGCATACGAAGCAATTTTGGAAACTGAGTTTTATTTTGAAAATGAAACCGTATTATCAGATTTTTTGAATTATTTTGAGAGTACGTGGATTGAGAAATTATGTCGTAATAAAAAACCCCGAAATTCCAGATTCCCAATAGAGCTATGTTATTATTACAATCTCTTTAAATATGATATTCCTAAAACAAACATTTCAGTAAAAGGGTGGCATAATTCATTTAATTCAACATTAAATGCACTCAATCCTTCGATATGGAAGTTTATCGAAGCGCTAAAAAAAGAAGAAAAACTTAATCGTTTAAAAATGCATCGATTTTTTGCTGGAACGGAACCAAGACAAAAACTTAGAAAATATAAAGACACAGCTTCTAGAATTAAAGCAATATGTAATGATTTTGAAAACCGCAGTATAAACAATTTTTTAAAAGGCATTGCTCAAAATCTATCATAAAAATAAATATATTAATAATGTCTAAATGTTTAAGTATAATTTTATGATTTTTTCTTATTTTTATTTTTTGTAAGACAAAACTGTGCTTACCAAACCCGATTACACGGACTTTTGATAAGAATCATAAAAAAATAATATTAATATAAGTGTCAGATATTAATATCCTTCTATACCCAGTCCGTTTACAATGCCAGTCGTGTCTACTCGCATAGTCGCATATACTCTATACCAGGGGTCGGTAATCTTTTTTGACGGAAGAGCCAAAAGTTACAATATACAAAATTTTCCAGATTTTAAAGAGTCACTAAAAATTTTCGTAATTTTTTTAATATAATTTTATTTTTAAATTTTAATAGACATAATAATAATAAAATTTATTATAATATAATAAATTTATAATAAAAAAAAACAGTTTTTTAATAATAGGGAAATACATCAATGGGAGCATTGGCTTCACATGTCTTTTTAAAGTTCTTTGAAAAATTTGGCTCATAACTTGTTGTTTTGTTTCAAGCACGACTCTAGATTTTTATTTGTTAGTTGGCTTCTTACTTTATTTTTTATTGTATTCATGCAAGAGAACGCTTGCTCACACGAATATGTTGATCCAAAAATTGCCATCATTTCAAATGCCAACTTTTTCACCTCACTGTAGCATTCTGGAAGACTATTCTATGCTTCGAATAAAAATTCCTCTACTCTCGGCATTTCTTTTAGAGCTGTCCACTTGTTCTGCGCGACGTGCGTGCATTTCTGAACCTCCAATTCTTCCAACTTATTCTTGAGTTCTATGAACTTGTCACTCCACAGGTCTTTGTTTTTTAAATCGAGCAATTGCATTTGAAACGATCCAGCATCAATTTCAAATGGTTCAATGTTGATCTCATGTGTGTTTGTGTTGAGAGGATTTACTATAAATGCGAGAGTACTTTTGTTTGTTTTGAATTGCTCGAATCTTTTGGCGAATTCATCCTTCATTTTTTTATAGTTATGCATAAGTAATTAAGGTCAATATTTGCATTGGTTTTATCACAATATTGCTTTAGATTTCTAAAATAAAGTAATTTACCTCTCTCCATGTCTTCACTAAAAATAAGTAATTTTTTTTCGAAACAAACCACTTCTTCCAGCAAGACATATGATGGGACTCCCTTTACTTATAGTTTTATATTTAGTTCATTTAGTTTCATTATGATATCTACCATGAAGTAGAATTTTTGTAACATTTGTCTTCTTCCAACTCGGGATGGTCAATGCCTTTTTCATTGAGGAATGTTTTTATTTCTCTCAAGCACGAAGCAAAACTTTTTAATATGTTATCTCTGGAAAGCCATCGTACTTTATTGTGCAAAAGTAGGTCAGAATACGGGCTATCTATTTCTTCAAAGAAATCTTTAAATTAGCGATGGTAGAGTGCTTTTGCCAAGATGCTGTTAATAATTTTAATTACGAAGTTCATGACCTCAACTATTTCGGCCGGAAATATTTGGGCACAAAGCGCCTCTTGTTGAATTATGCAGTAAAACGTTAGTATTTTGTGGTTAATTTTTGTCTGAAGAATCGATATTGCACCTTTATGTATTCCTGTTATACTTCTGGCTCCATCAGTTGTTATGGATACGATTTTATTTAAATTTATTCCATTGTCTTCCAGGTATTTTTGCACAGCATTTGCTATATCTTCCCCACGAGTTTGTCTAGAGAGCGGTAGCAACCCTAACAGTTCTTCTTTTGATCCTTGGGACGACATATATCTGACGAAAAGGGAAACTTGTGCCGTGTCTTTTATGTCACAAGACTCATCTATAGCAAGTGATAAGGCAGAAGCTACTTGAATGTCTCTCACTTGCATATGTGTTACATTTAAAGACAATTTTGCAGTTCTATCTTGTACTGTTTTAGCTGACAAAAGGCAAATCTTTGATTTTATTCATGATTTCGTCTTTGTTTTTGAAATCACGAAACAGTTCATCAGATGCACGTATGAAACAATCTTTGACGTACTCACCATCCGTGAATGGTTTCTCTTTTTGCAATTTCTAGTGCTACTGCAAAGCTAGCCTAATTTACGTTATTTGAAGATTGCGTCCAGTTACTTAGCATGGAACTTGACTGCTGTTTTGTTTTTTTAAGCTCTTCAACAGCTTTTTTTCGTGTATCACCGATTGGATATTTACTAACCAACTGGGTATGTTTTGTATTAAAGTGTCTCTCCAAATTTGACTTTTTATTGTGCGCCAGCTTTTCCAGACAAATGAGACAAGTCGGAAGGCCATCTGTGTTGCATATGAACGCAAAGGACGCTGTCTAATCCTGATGAAATTCTCTATTTTCTTCAGTTCTTTTCCTTTTTTTATTAGATGCCATGATGACGCTGAAATAATGATTTTTAAATTTAATTTAATTAAATTGTATTGGATTTTATTATATTACATGTGTACACACCTTTCAAAAAATAATTTGCTTCTAAATAGTCTTCTTCTCTATAATGAAACAATGAGCGAAAAAATAAAACATAGTGACGATACAGCCAAAACCAGAAAATTAAATTAAATTAAATTAACACGCACATGCAACGTATCATCTGCGCTATACGACTAAGACTGACTGACGGATATCAATTTGTCGAACAAAATAAGTAGTGAAATGATATCGTATTATTTTGGACTTTGTTCACGTTGTTAACTTCTCGTGACGGCGTATGACTAATTAGTTGTAGAAAGCGTCGCGATTTTATTATTTTTTTAGAAAGATCGTAGAAAAATTTTAGTGAATAACAAATGTGTTTCATAACACCAGGAGATCAAATTAAAAATTTTATTTTGCATATTTTTACATATTTTATCATTATTGCATATAAATGCATATTTGTGTATATAAGAAAAATTAAGACCATTATTGGCAATTTTCGAAATAAGTTCTTAAATTAGCTTAGACAAAAAAGAACAAAGTGGTACATTTTAGTATCGATTAGGTAATTTACTATCTGACCGATAAAATCGATAAAACCGAAACGCGTATAGGTATTGAACTCAGTGTTGCCAGATGGTACGATCCTGGTGGGGGAATATGATAATATTGCTCCCCGTACGACCCCCCATAGATGTAAAGGATGGCGATCATACTCGATACGATAATTTTGAAACGTACCTATTTGCCTACATTTCTGCAATCGATTGTTATAGATATTTCTGAAAAATACGGGTTCTAAATTTATATATAAAATCACATGTCGCTATTTAATTGATTCTTAAAAATATTAGACCAACAAATAAAATTTATCTCTGAAATAGATATAGCTTATACCAATATACCACAGACTATTATATCATAGTATAAATATAAATACAATATTTTCGAGCAACAGACTATTTTCATATGGTCTGAGAATATACCATTCAGGTAATATAATATTAGTATACCTAAAATATATAATTATTAGTAGGTATCTATTATTAACGGCCATTACGACATTACCCGAACCCGAATGCCGAACTGCCGAATTCAATACCCATTCTGCGTTCATATTGTTCATATTTCTTATTGCCTTATCATTTGTCATTCTCTACTTCTCTAGTGACTTAGTGAATTAGTGACTTTGTGTTATAGTGTAGTGGCGTATATCGTGACGTAAATTTTCAAAGTATGAGTGACTTTGAAGATAGCAATTTAAGGAATAGAACCCCTGAGAAAACCAAACTCTCGCGAAATGAATGTTCAAAATCCAAGAAACCAACACATAAAAAACAAAAGTTTCGCACAGAGTGAATGGACGAGAAAGATTTTAAAATTTGGTTCGTTCCAGTTGTAGGTGAACCTTTTAAAGGTAAATGTAAATTATGTTGTCCTGAGTTAACTGCAGAATTAACTGTTTTAAAAAAACACCAAAGCTCACAAAAACATCTACTAAATCTCCGTTTAATTAAAAATATTAAACAAACAATAAACTCATACTTCATTGATGATTCTAAAAGTAAACTTCAAGACCAAATCAAAAAAGCCGAAATGTTACTTTGTGGATTTATTTCAGAACATAATTTGTCTTTCAATACAATTGGTCATTTAAGCATATTATGCCAAGAAGCATTTACTGATTCCAACATAGCGAAAGGTTTAAATATTGGCCGAAAAAAAGCTACGGCAATTACGAAAAATGTAATTGGTAAATTCTACCATGAAGATTTGGCAAACAAATTAAAGAAGTATAAATTTAGTGTAGTAATTGATGAAAGTACAGACGTAGGAACAGTTAAAAATATGGCGATTTGTGTTAAATACTATGATGGAGAATTGAATAAATTGGAAACAAACCTTTGGGAACTAGTTCAACTATTCACAGATCCAACGAGTGCAAAGGCGGGTGCTACTGCTGAAAAATTATACAGTACTATGTTGAATTCTTTTATTGAAAATAAAATTTCATTGGACAATATAATTGGTAAGTACAAAAAAAATAATTTTTTATTTTTTTATTAGTAAGGTTTAGAGGTAGGCAAGATATTTAAATGAAAAAAATTTACTTTGTTATAGTAGAGTAAGTCAATATTAAAAACATTAGGTATAAGCTAATAGTTATTAAAGAATGTATTTAACTCTAAAAGCTTTAAGTAAATATAGAAAAAAAATTAACTTAACTCAGTTGAAAATGAATGAATGAAATAATATTTAATTTACCATGGTTTCTAATTATAAAGCACTTAAATGTACCAAAACATGACCATAAAAACATTAAAATATGTGTTTGGTATGCACTAAAAACATCAAAACTTAATTACATTTATCCTATCTTATACTTTATTTTATTTTTTTAATTGATACAATTATATAAAAAACTAAAGTGATTCTTATTTATGAAATATTAATATAAAAAAAAGATTGAAATTTTTCTTATGGATTCACATAAATGAATACCTACCTATTATATACCTATTTTTTTAAAAATAGTCAATAACTGAATATTTTATCAAAAATTCATTTTGTATTTTCTTATTACATACTAGCTGTATTGATTTAATTTGAAAATTGTTTTTAAGACTAAGTACATGTTAAGATAGTAGACAATATCTATAAAGGAACATGGTTCTAACTTAATAATAATGTAATATATTTTAAATCAACTGGAAAAGTTAATGATTTGAAATCTTAACTAAGTAGTTCAGTTAATAAATTAAAAAAATTAACTTTTTAACTAGTTAATGTCCACATTTGGTAAATTTAAAGTGAACAGATATTTTTTGATTTTTTTATAAAATCATTACATATATGTAGGTTGAATTGCTTGATTTAAAATTGGAATTAATACAAATATAATTTTTACCCACTTAATGTATATTTGTTTTTTAAATAACTATAATATATGTATGATTGAATTTGGGTTTTGCGTCAGATGGCTGTAATACCATGTTTGGGGAGCATAATTCTGTTTCTTCAAAACTAAAAGAACAATTTCCAGGTAATTTATATAATATTATCACACATTTCACAAATTGTATTAATAATTTTTGTTTTTTCATTGGAATCTTTGTACAAAAATGTATTTGTCATAGTTGCATCTCGTTGCTAGTGCAGCATGTAAAACTCTTCCAAGAGACTGTGAAGACCTGGTTCGTGACGTATTTAATTATTTTAAATCTAGCTGCAAAAGAATTTCTCAATTTAAAGAATTTCAAGATCTCTGTGAGTTAGAGCCCCATAAAATGTTACATCCAGCCCAGACCAGATGTTTATCACTTTCTATGGCAGTCTCTCGTGTTATTGAGCAATGGGATGCTTTAAAACAATATTTTGCCGCAAATTATAAAGATGATAGGCTAAAAGTTGCTGAAAATATTTATCATCGTTTAAAGGACTCTTCACTTTATATCTACTATACATTTTTAAACTAAATTCTTCCTAAAATTACTTCACTCAACAAATTATTCCAAAGTGATAGCACAGTTATTGATTCTGTCTATACTAAAATGTCTGAGCTATATATATTATTTTCATTTGTTAGGAAAATTCCGAACCCGTTTACATACAATCCTAATGATGAATCTCAATATTTATCACTCAAGAGTATTTATTAGGGTCCATCAATGTTTTTATTAATGCAAAATAAAAATATTGATGAACAAATGCTTTTAGATGTGTTAAAGCGATGCAGACTGTTTTTAATAGAAATTTGCATAGAAATCAAATTACGGTTTGATTTTAGTGATAAAATCTTATCTACACTTATTAATATTTCACCTAAAAATATATTTAGCCAAGAGCATTCAAATACTCTATTAAATTTCATTATATTATTCCCAAGAATATGTAATGATGAAATTCATATGCAAGTGATTGATGACTGGCGAAAATTAAATTCTTACTTTGATTTAGGCATGATTAATATACTGAAAAATAAAAATGTTGTTATGTTTTGGTTAGATCTTTATCTGTACGAAGAAAATGGGGAAAAGCTGTTTTCTAATCTTTCAAAATTTTTTCTAAATATTTTGTCATTACCACAGTCAAATTGTGTTTGTTGTGTTTTCCAAAGTTAACTTAATTAAAACCAAATTACGAAATAAATTAATGACTAATACAATAAATGGCTTAATAAACACTAGTGAATGTGTTAAAATCACTACATGTGTTAAATTCCAACCAACTAAAAACATGTATGCAAACATGAATAATGAAATGTATAATTTTTCAAAAGATGAATTGAACAGTGAAGAATTTATCGACGAAATTGTTTTTGAATAATTTGATTTAATTATATTATGTAAAATATATACAATGTACTATGTTCTACCATGGAAAATAACAAGGTTTAATTAATTTTATATGTTATTTTAAAAATATGTTATTGTTATAATTATTATAATACAGTGTTACAATGTTATGTATTTGTTTTATTGTATCTTAGGTAAAGTATGAAATATTATAAGATATTTAGATAAAAAATAAATTAGCCAGTATGGCACAACAGTATGCATTCGGTATTTAATCTTTTTTTATGTGTTTTAAGAAAAGTTTACATGTTCAGTTTACTTTCACAAATTTTTGACTTGCACTAGTAGTTAGTATGAATTCCGTGACCGCCTAAAAAAAATTAATTTACACTAGTGAATCTGAAATTCTGAACGTGTAAACACATCTTTACATTTGATTTATTTGCACTCGATTCTATGATGCACTTTTATTAGTAAAAATAAATATAATAATTACTAATTCATTGTTTCAGACCAATTGGCGACGAACAATTCTTTTTTCTGAAGATGATCAGGAAAACCTTTAAATTGATGCGTGCCCACGATTTAAGGGTGTAGTCGTGTTTGATGTTGGAATGAGGAAGATAAATAATATACTCGATATGAACTTATTATAATTTTATTGTGAAATTATTCTAAGTCCAAAGAATTAATTCTGTTACATACAAAAATATT